>BJFM01000781.1:78337-101719 GCA_016586285.1 Arothron firmamentum | reverse complement strand
CCCCCCCCCCCCCCCCCCACACACACACACACACACACACACTTCTGGGAAGATTTCACTTCAATATGACCCCTTTCAGTAACACTTCTATAGATGCGTTGGTGCTTTTACTACAACCAACGCTGGTAATAGACGATAAATATGTCATGATAAAAGCAGTAACCAATGCTTTATTTCAGAGCCTTTAAATGTTATTGAAAATGTATTTGTTCCCCTTGATTTCAATTATCTATTCAGGGAAGTTCTTTATTTCTTTGACAATGTTTTTCCCACACAAACACGTTGCAACTCACCGCTCCTGCACAAGCCTCTTCACGTCAGCCGGAGAAAGTTCCTTTCCATCTTCTTGATCTTGTTTTTATGAAGCCATGCCTTTGTTGTTGCGGAGGTGTGCTTCAGGACATTGTCATCCTGAATGATGAAATTTCTCGTTAAGTTTTCGTCAACGGGACCCTGAAGGATTCGATGCAACTCTGGCTGTTTTTCGGAGCTCTTTTCTCCCTCAACTCTGGGTAAAATCCCAGTTCTAGCTGAAGCAAGCCAAACTTTCAAACTCCAGAAGTAATTATCAGAAATGTTGAAGTTCTCTGTGCTTTTCTGGTTGACCTAGCAGACATTCCAGAATTGTGAACCTAAGCCACTGAGTGTCTGTTGGTATTTAGAAGAATCAAAAGATTCTAGAAGTGAAAGAGTAGAAAACAGGAATTGCCCTCAAGCAAAACAGGGAAAAGAAGTTCAACACAATATGATCATCACTTTTTCAGGAAGTTGTTACCCTTCTCACCACAAAGTCAGGCACATTTAGCAGGTCTTTGAAGGAAGCAAAGCGCCGCAGCGGCAGTTTCCCGTCTGCTTCATCCCTTCAGGCAGCCGTTTAAATTGTTTACAATTGAAAACTGGGAAGATTCTCTGGAGGTTGTGAGATGTTTCCCTGAGATTTCTGAGTCACAGTTTAGCATATGAAGAGAAAGGGTGATTCAGACTTTGAGGCTTGATGTTATGCGTGAACTTGCTAACAGCCAGGAAGTTGACACAAATAATAAAACCGGAAAAAACAAAAAAGTGCACATGTGATGGAAGCACCTTAATACTAAAGCCTTTTTTTTTTTTTTTTGGTGAAGGAAAATAATCTTCAAACACTGTCGCTGAATGTGTCAGAGTCTGAGTCAGTACAGCAGCCGGCTTGGAAGAGGAAATAATTGGCCGCGCTGTGCAGGGGCATGCACGTCAGTCGATCTCGTGGTAGCGGCAGATGTGTGGATGTGATCATGGTCATGAAATGATGAACTGTGCTCCTTCCTGCCCCAGCACGGCTGAGATGTTGGCATGTACAGAGCACATCATATCCCTTAATGAATGTATATTTCCATGCTGCAGTCAGGGTTGTGTAACTTACTTTCAAAGACATTTTGACATGAGCCATGTGCCGGAATGTTACTTTGCCATATTTCTGGAATGATCTATGAACTTTCGTTGACATCACTCATCTTCTTTAACATTCCAGCAAGTTCTCCTAATGAATTTGCAACGCCTCGCTCTTGGCCTGGAAGCACCTGTGGATACAAAAAAAAAAATTAAAAAAAATGGAGTTTTGATCCCCAGAAGTCACTGTGAGTTCCTCCTGGTGGGAAAAGTCCCTCAGCTGGATTCTTCCCAAGTTGAATGTCATCCATAGATCTATACCTCACCTGGGGAATGTTAGGAAAGAAAAATGGAGGTGCAGAGTTTATGTGACGTAGGAAATGCAATTGAATCATAATAAGTATCAGATTTTATGATTAAACATATGAGTTCCGTAAGCATCAACACAGTCTGCAGGATGCCAGCTTTTGTGGCTGCATGTTTTTGTCATTTGGCTGCTGTTTTGAAGATTAATTTGGAAGCGATATAAATAAACCATGATTCTACACCCCTGAAAGGACGGTGACGAGTCACAGCGAGTTGATCCCATCAGGAGAGTCGCGCTCATGGAGCTCTTGGCAGTTTTTCTCACACCTTCACAGGGAGTAGAAAGGAAAATAGGACTTATTTCCCCCAAGAAGAAGTGGAGGAACATTTACTGGATACGTACGTCTGAAGTCCCTTTATAGCAAATTACAATAACCAGGCGTGTTCAGGCAGAAATGAAGATAAAGGCCTGAAGGCTGCATTGACCAGAGAGTTTATTATTTTTCAACAGAGGTCCCATGACAGGCTCACCTAAAAATGCCCAGTGGCTTTCACTGCTTGTCAGATTGTCATATACAGTATATGGAAAGTACCTGCAGCAGCAGCGAGACAGGAAGACACTAATAAGGTGACAAAGTACAGAGCCAAGCATTTTCTAGAGGGAAAATGCTGCCACAGTAATTTCACACGGAATAGAAAAATAATGTGCCACTCTTCTTCAATTCTGAGTCTTATCTGTTCCGTCAGGATTTTCTAATAGTTGCTGCCATCAAAACTGGAGGATTTCTACAGGCTTCTTATACAGAGAGAAAAAAATCCGTGATATATTCCCTGTTTGCGTCTAATGCATAATAATTGGGGGGAAAAAATGCTGGCACAGTAGCATTCAGCCTTCTTGACCAGTCACTTCCTGCATGCATTTATCTCGGAAAAATGATGGAAAATAGGCTCTGCTCCACAGAAAAGTGACGCTGATAAATAAGATGCAACCAATCAGTTTGGCTGAACGTGAAGCTTATAATAGATGTAAAAACAGCAGTTTCAAAAACAAAATGGCAAAGCTTGCTGAGCTCAAGCAAGCTATGAATAGAAATTTTAATTGCTACCTCTTGATTGCCGATGTTAATTAAGAAACCCCGGGGGGGCTCTGCTGTTTGGAAAATTGTTGATCAGGACAACACTGTAGCTTTGGTCCGATGGAGAGAATCACCTGTCTTGTTTGGTCTCCTCATGCTAATGAACCTGATGTTTTTGCTCTGAACTGAAAGAAACGACAACAACAGAGCTCGACGGGCCTCCGCCCTAAACTGTGGGTCTGATTTGCAACAGTCATCAAGTTATCAAAAAAAAAAAAAGCAAAAAATAATGAGAACAATGTTAGAGTCCCAGGACCACAGGTATTCTATACATAGCGACGCTTGGGGGAGAACTCCTCTAAAGGTGATCTAAAACACCTGCAAACCCCGATGCACCATCCATTAGAGACAAGCCAGTCTCAGAAGGACTATTCTCCACTGGTGAAATCATTAGTTCTGCTTGAGCCCCCATCACAGCATAAAGCTAACTGTTCTCTCACAGGGGACCTTCCTCAGCCATCCCGTGTGGTGCTTCTTTCTCCATGCCTTTTTCTGCTTTCATATTTTCTCATCCTAAATGATCCCCCATCATCCTTTACTTCACAGCTGGAGCCTTTCATCACCCATCCCATCTTTGTTGGGAAGTTTCCCCCCCATTCAGTTTCCTCATCCTCAGCCATGTTTCCCATAAATTCATCCTTACTTCTGCCCCAACTTTCCACTTTTCTTCCCTGACTTTCTCCTCTCATCCAACATTGACTCTATTTGTTCTCCTCTCTATGATTCCTGCCCCCCTCCTCCCCCTCCTCTGCTCCATTTCTTACTCATCCAGTACTTTGACATCCTCTCCACCTTGCTAAACAGAGAACCACATTATCCCCCTCGTTCTTTTGTCGGGGGGGTTAGCTTGTCAGCTCCAAGCTTTAGTTAATCACTCAGGCACCAGGCAGTTTGCTGCTAGCTCCCTGGACACTAATAGCAAGACAAGCAAAGAGCAAAAATGAGGGAGGGGCAGGGCAGGCTGGACTCGTTAGGAATACAGGTATTTAAGGAAATGGTCCATTTCAAATCAAAAGATAATTTGTCTCTTGCTCAAGTAAAGACAGGCTGGAAGTAGGTCAGCTGGAAAAGAGGTGGGTTGTGGTGCCGGCTATGCTGGTTGGGCTGTTGACATGGTCGATTTCAGGCTTGATAAATACGTCTACTGCTCAGATGGCATATATTATCCCCCAAAGAGCTGTTGGGTTTGCTAGCCAAAGGTGCTTTATGCTGACTCTGTGTTGCTGTCACACCATTCAGGCAAGACTCCATAAAGCTGAAATATGACCATCATTTGCACTCTGGCAAAAAAGACAGAAAGAAAAGTTGCTGTCAGTGCTTTTGTGGTGATCAGTGCTGGGCCATTTTAAGGTCACCTGACCTGAGTGGGACTCAAGGTAAATAACTAAATCCCTTTTCTAAGACTGTCACGTAGACATAAAAACAAGAAACACCGTTAATTTGATTCATATATTTTTTCTGATTTATTTTGCTGATCTCTCTATTTCCTATAGCACCACTGCCAGTCATGTGTGTTCTATAGTCTTTCCAAGAACGAGTGCTGGTGCCTCTTCCAACCATTTACATGCGCAGTCAAATGAACTGTTAGATTTTGGTTCATCACATCTATACAAGCTAGATGTATCTGTAGACAATACAGATTTGTGTCCTTGTACTAATTTTGGAGCATTGATATAAATCAGTATTATACCATCGTATTAAAAGGATGTATTAGTGACTATAATAAAGGATAAAAACTGTCCAGTATTTGTTAAAAGTTAAGCCATGTGGGGTTTTGGTGAAGCACTTATTTCTGTCATCTGTAAAAAAGCACTGAAACTTGGAATGTTTTCAGCTGCATGTCCAAGTGAGATATCATTCAAACGAACGTCCTGACGGTGTTATGTTTTTATACAGCGGGGGTGTCCTTGCCTCTGCAAAGGCTTATTGATCACCTGACTGCAGGATGAAAGAAACAAAGAAGAAGAGCACAATTGGTACAGAGGAAGTAGACCTGCCACCGTGTTGATGTCCCTGCTATTAGAGGAACATTCTCAGGTGCGGTGGCTGGCGGTCTCCAGTGTTTACCAGAGTGCATCATTAGCCGGCGTCTCACAGCCTTAAAATGTCATATATCCACAGTAATGAACTGAGAGAGCAAGGACTATTCCCAAACTTCCCCACTGCAGCGCCCACATTAATCCAAATGCTCAAACTCTGCAACTCAAGTCCCTCCACTCATTAACAATGGCAGATATCAAGATAGGAATAATGAGGGAGTGCCCGCAAGTCATGACACACAGTTTCTTAGGGGAAGTGAAAGAGCAGGGCAGAGAAAAGAAGTGAAAAGAGGAGAGGTGAACAGACTGAAGGAATTTTTTTATAAATGGCAAAATCCCTCTGAGAAACGGCTCCGGCTTAGATGACAAACAGCATCTATTCATACTGTTTGGAGACGGTGACAAGCTCTTCCCTCTGCCAGAAATATAATAAGAATGTGAAACTCATGTGTCTTATATTAACAAAAAAATAAAAAAGAATCTATACTCATCTACTGTGGTGGAGAGAAATGGTTTGTACAAAACTGTCGCATTATACAGTTGCTTAAAAGAGTTTCAAGGGCTTCTTTCCAGTCTAAAATGTGTCTAAATCAGCAGCCAGGTAAAACCAGCCTCTGATATGAGCACATTCTCACTAACTGCACCTAAAACAGACAATTGGCTGTAAATCATTTCATTCCGCTTTGGCTTTTTCCAGACTCTGAGGACACGAAGGCCCCAGACGGCACCCTTGTCCTGTCAAGACGCAAAGGCTGGATGACAAACTGTCCGTGAAGAGGTCTGGAATGGGAACGGATGACCATTGATTTTCCCTTAAAAAGTGTATTTGCAAGTGAGATGTTCACAGATCTATCTTTAAGAACAATTCCACTGGCAGAGGTCCACTTTATGTATTTTAATAAACAGTATTTCTTGCAACAGATTAGCCCGTGTCTGTGATTTTTGGCAGTAGATCAATTATGTTACAGCACAGCAATGCATTTCAACTCATTATGCATTTTCACTGTCATGATAAAAGCGCCAGATTCATCATCATTTGATAAATATGGGCCCGAAATGACCAGCATCCATCTGTGACTTGGGAATGGACTGTATAATGTTGGCTTTGCGCGACAAGATTTAACTGTGTCGCGTCTCAGTTTGACCCACCAGAATTGTACATTAATTAGTTTGTCTCCTGTTATGTTGTGGTACAGCATGATGTTGGTCATCCCTGCAAATGAATCATTTATTTCTTTATTGTTAAATTAATTCATGTTTTATTGAATAAAAAGAATGATTTCCCATGGCACATGAAGATCTCACCACAATCTGCTGCCAGTGCTTCTGCTGATGAGTCAGCTGGGTGTCTGGGTTACAGAACCACACTGGTCCCGGTGGGCTCAGGTGTGCTGCCTGCCTTTGGCGGTTGTTCTTCAATCCCTGATTTGCTTTATTAGCTAAAATTGTTGATTCTTGAAAATGATGTTTTCACATACAAGCATATTTTCTGTGTTTGTTGGTAGTTTGGTGGTGCAAAAGGCTAATATTTACAGAGGAAACAAGAGGCCCTGTTAAACCCCATTGCTCCTCCCTCTGGGTGTCCCAAGATGAGGAGGAAAATATCCATTTCACTCACTTCTAAAAGGAATTTTACAGATTTGCTATTTCCCCACAATTATTAGTTATAATCTATTCCGCCGTCCATACACGGTCATTTCACCACAGAAACGTTAAGATATACATTGGAAATAAAAAAATATTATACCAGAAAAATACATGTTTGCCCGGAAGCACGTGACGGGAAACGCGCCAGTTTTGTATTTTAAAGGCCGCAGATCAACCTGTTCTGTTGGGCTGCATGTTGAAGGTGTGCCGAGGCCTCCGGGTGGAGATGCGCTGCGAGATTTCCGCCGATCTGGATTTAAATACGCATGGACGCGTAAACGCAAGGAGTTCTTGGTGTGCGTGGTACTGCGGCAGTAAATGGAGAGGACGAAGGGACCGAAGGAGCTGGACCTGGAAACAGGGAGCCGGGGCCTAAGGTGAGTGTGTGTGTGTGTGTGTTTTGCTGTAGTGGCTGCGTTACGCACGGTGCGCCATGCGCGCTGAAAGAACTCTGTGCTCTCCTGCGCGATCCCCCCCACTCGTCTTTCTTTCTTTTCGTCTTTCTGGCAGGCGAGTCCTTATTTCTTCATGTTGAAAGGGGATTTTTCTTCGCCTCTCTTGTTTGCTCCGGGTTTGTTTTGTGGAAAACCTCCACAGGCGCTGTTGATCGCAACAGACGCGATATTAAGCCGAACTGAATTTGACTTGTTTGTCCATGTTGGCTCGTTCCTTATTTTGGTGTTCGAATTAAATCAACATTAAAAATGTGCTTTAAAAGAAAAAAAAAAGCAGGAGGGTCATCCACCGTGAGCTTTATACTGATGAGGGTGGTGAATTCATGCTGGCACAGTGATAAAGTGGGAGGAATAAATAATTAGAAGGTGCGTCACAGCTGATCAGTCATGGCCAATTAGATCAGCTCTTCTCATTAAAACTGCTGCTAGAGCTTATTGTCAGGTGATTAATAGTGAATGCAGATAATGTAATTTGAGGCTCACAGTGAACAAAGAACACCTGCTTGATACACGCTAATATTAGTTACGGCAGCCATGTTTTGGGTGCGTTACTACCCACGTTAATGAAACATTATTTGAATGGAGTCCTGACTGCTGGAAGCCTCGGTGGTGTTAATAAACAGACTGCTGCTCCGACTGTGCACATTTACCTGCCGGTGGTGGTGGTGGTGGTGGTGAACTGTCTGAACAGGCTGTTGGCACAGAATGATGAAAGGGTGACACATCCTGGTCCGTTCTGCTCTTTGTTCTGAGATGTGTTTTAGTTTAAAAAGGGACTGAGGTCTCTGTGTGAACGGTATGAGGACCCGGTCCGGGCCAGCCAGGATGGGCTGCTTGGGGAGCTGCTGTTTGCATTTTTCACTTACTAGAATGTTGTATGGGAACGGAACGGAGGCCGTGGTGTTGCTGCTGTCATCAGCGATTGGGATGGAAAGAGACACAAAAAAGAGGTTGAGCAAAAGGGCAAGCTGTGATGCTGAAAGCGCTGTGCATGAGACAGCTGCAACAATAAAGAGACCATTCATGTTCTGAAGGAATTATGGTACTAGTCTCGTTTCTTCTCATCCTGCATTTTCCTTTTATATTGTAGTTGCAGACGTGATTGATTTTTTTATCAGGAATCTTTGGACCGTGGTTACTCCTTCTTCCACTTAGCCCCTTTTTTTATTATCAAACTTACATTTAACCGATGTTTAAAGTGTCTGGCTGCATTTCTAATGAATCCTGTAACGTGAGTGAAGATTTCTGAGATATGTGGAAATAACCTGCCTAATTCCATCAAAACAAAGTAGAACTTTAAGATGTTGCACATCCCCTCATCGCATACACGGATGATGATGACTTTAAATTGTGACAGAGGTTTGAGCAGCTCAGGCTTATTTTCTGGTCAGGTCTGCTTACTGCTCACATATTCACCGCAGAGCCGAGTGTCAGAGTGTTTCTGGGATGCAGCACAGACCAGCCATGATGCTGATGCAGAGAGATGGAGACTGGTTGCTAAATTGTTGTCTTTGCATTCATCACTCACCAAAATGCCGTATTAGAGCTGAATGTTATCTTCTGTACTTCTGTCTCAAAGTAAAAATGTTTACCCTTACTGGCTTCGAATAACCGAAATCGCTTCATGTGGGAAGTGTTTTAAAATCACATCTGTCACATCTGCAGTCACTTCATCTCTGGATGCTCATCCCCCATTCTGACCCATTCTTCCTCTTAGCTCTCCATCTCTGGGCCCTGTGGATGGGCCTTCAGGGCAGCAATCATTGTCGCCGGATTATTGTGGTTTGGAAAAGCAGCGCAGAGGCTGAGAGTTTAGTTTAACACCTCTGATCTGAGTTGCTCCAAGATTTCAGAATCTCATGAGCAGATGCCCCATAATGGAACTGCAAGCCAGGCAGCATCCACTGCCTTCCACAGTCCATTAGCAGCAGTCAGGGGGAAAGAAATGCAGATTATTTTATTCCAGTGGTCTGCAAAAAAAAAAGGGATTTGTAACAAAAGTTGGCTGTAATGGTGAAGGAGAAAATGTTTTTTGTTTTATTTGATGAGTTAAAATGCCTTTTTTCTAAATTTAAACTCCAAACCAGTCGATGGTCATTATCTAAAGAATTGATGTGGAGAATGCTTTCCTTTCAACAATAAAGGGAAATGCACTAAGAAAACTCAAAAGCACTCAGGAAGTGCAGACCTCTGCCAAACAGCACATTTCACCACATATTGCAACTTACACCTATAGTGTAGTTGTGTGTGTGTGTTATATATAGAGAGATACAAGGTTAGGTTGCTTTATGATTAAAGCCCCTTGGCCTTTGATCTTGGAGCAGATCACATCCGACAATTGGTTATCAGATCAGCTGATCTGACCTGTTTACGCTCATATGGAGGGTGGTATTTTGTCCAAAAACTACAGAATTCATTCCAGAACACAGTGTGTGTTTTCACCAAAGCCTGAGACTCTTCTTAAAAGAGAAAAGCCTAAAAGTTTTCTCTGAGATGGGCTGTATGAGGGTATCAGCTTTGATTGCTGCTTGGCTTGGAGTAGGATTGCAGACCCACACACAGGGCAACGGCGGGCAGGTGCAGGAAGAGGGCTGGATAATTGGCTGGCTACTGCGCGTCGGCCGATGGTGAGGTTGGGCTGCGCCTCCTGAGGAAGACCCACAAAATGAGCTACTGCATCAAAAAATGAGGTTGGCAACCTCCGAGAACATCTGGGTGATTTTTCAAATGAGCATTCCTTGTTCCCAGTGGAAACCGTGGCGCTCCTGCTATGATAAGCAATTGGGATGGAAATGGACAGAAAACACTTTTTTCCATTTCCCTGGCATGCATAAGTAGGTTGGGCCGAAGGGCAAACTGTGACGCTCAGCACTGTGCATAAGACAGCTGCAACAATAAAGAGATGCTTCATATGCTAGAGGAATTATGTGATATTAGTAGTCTGATATCCTGCATTTCCCTTTTATACTGTAGCTGCAGACTGGCTTTTAGTCGGGAATGTTTGGACTGTGTGGTGACTCCTGTTTCCACCGAAGAGCTCTGGAAAAACAGAGGTCCAGTTTTCACACCAGTCTAAAGCTCTGCTGCTCTTTTCATCCTCCAACTTGCGTTTAACAGATCTTTTAAAAGTCTCTGGCTACATTTGTCATGAATCCTTTCCACAGAACTGAGACAGTTTCTTGCCTGATGTGTGTTCTACAGTAGGCCAAACTGCTGGCTGATGAATTTTAGGAACATTTCTGAGATATGTGAAAATATAATCCTCTGCTTGATTCCATCAAAACAAAGTAGAACTTTAAGCCGCTGCGCATCCCCTCGTCCTGTGTACTGATGCAAAACATGACTGATCTCTGACATCTGAATTTGAGCAGCTTCTTTGGCCACAAATATTAATTAATGAGTTTATAAGTAACTAACTGGCACTGACACAGGCCCGTTCTTGGATCCGTTTCTTTCCTGTCACTCTCTATTTTCTGTCTGTGCTGTTTTATCGCCTACACTGTGTTTTAAATTGTAATATCCAATATCTCCCTCAAATATATAGTTTTTTACAGCAAATTAAAAGCTGGTGGGAACTTCTTTGGGATATTTTCAAGGGTTGTTTTCTTCTCTGTTGCTCTGTCACATGCAGTGTCCTCAGATCTAGCCCCAAATCCGAAGATTTTAGGAAAATAAACAGCTTCTTATCCAGTCTGGAGGTCTTGAGTTCGCTGATGCTGGCAGAGCCGATCCAGGAACACATTTGCATTTGGCAGACCAAATCACAATTTTTATAGGCCACTGCTGCAATTACATATTCTCTGTTAATGTTACTTTCAGAAGAAATTACCTCTTTATGTATTCCAATCAGTGTAGTCCATTAATTTTGTTTTATTGCTGCTGAGTTAGATTCACTTAACCCTCTGGCAGAGAAACATTATGTGCATAAAAATAACTGACACCAAAACATTCATTCTCTCCATATTCATCTCAAGCACTCGGTAGGTAGGCCACCTGAATGAAAATAACCTTCCTGACATTGTTGTGTTTTAAGCATTTATTCAGATGTAAGGGTCCCCCCCCCCCCACACACAGACACACACACCTTATCTGTGTCACAAGGTGCCTCCATCTGTCTGGGTCAGGTCTCGGCACCCATGATGTTTTTTTTTTATGGAAATGTTTCCTCCAAAGACCAACTCTGATGAGAAAATTGTCACCTTCACTGAGCGCATCCTGTGCGGATGGCTTTCTTTTATCCTTGAACATTATGTTTTAGAACCCCATTAAAGCATTATGAGTGCTCGCGCTCTTGCAGGAAGGGTTGCGACTCTCCGGGTCACAGTGGGAATTGTCTGATTGTAGATCGTGTGCTGAACTGTGAAGTCGGTTTTCAGAATGCCGTACAGATCGCTCTGTAGGGAAAAGACGTTAAGAGTCATCTGGGAAGAAGCAAGACATTGCTGAACAGTAAAAGCAAAGCGGTGCATACTGATGGAGGAAATGTTTTGACAACCTGAGAAAGTCGACCTTTTGGGATTTGGTGAGGCCATAACTTACACTTTTACCTCTCCATCCTCTTCTTGGGAATCCATCAGGTTCAAACTTGCGTCTGTAAATTGTAAAAGAGAGCAAAGTATGAAGCTCCAGATGCAGCTGGAGAATAAAACTTGGAAACAGTACATATAGAATATTGCACATTTAGGTTTTATATGTAACATCACAGTAAAAAAAAAAAAGATCAGAACACTACAATGGAACTAGGGCTGCAACAATAAATCGATTAAATTTGATTATCAAAAGAGATGGCAAAGAATTTCATTATCGATTCGTTGTGTCGTGCGATTAATACAACTTCTACGTCGCAGCGCTACTTCGTTTCAATTTAGCAGAGCTGCAGACAGATGTGCACTGCCGATAAACACTGCAGAAGAAGAGCAGAGTGTAGCAGAGGTAAATTCGGCCGGCTAAAGAGCACAGCAGAGGCATAATCCAGCCGAGCTTGACTTTTTTAACATGGCTAAATTGGACTAAACGGGTTGACCAATGGGAGCATTTCACTTTGCACAACAAGCAAAAGTGTGTTGTTTGCAACCTTTGCAAAGGTGAGATATTATGGCACGGGAGCGCCACCAACAGGATGCAGCACCGGAAGCGCAACCATGTTGGAGTTGTTAGTGAGGAGGCCCAGAGCTCAACAGCAGGGCGAGTCAAAAACCGAAAATCTACTTTTATTCCTCTTTTTTAAGTGAAGAAACATATGTCAGTCTCTCCTGGTGCTGGGCTGTACTCATCCAGCTTGACAAGCGTGAAAAGTTAGTTCACTAAACAGACGTTAGCATTAGGTCCTTAATTATTAGTCATTTTATTCAGACCCTGCACTGTATGAGTGAGGAGGGAGGACGAACAGATTGTGTCTAGTCTAAGAAAGAGATAAATAACTTGCCACATCTACTGAAATTTGTTTAATTAGAATAGAAGAAATATTTTTCTCCATTATTTATCATTTATTTGTTGTTCACAATGTTGTTGACAACTCAAGTTTCTTTTAAACAACACAAAACGTTTTGGGCACTTTTAAAAGTCAGTTTGAATAGGTTTTTTTTTCATATTATTTATTAAGAGCTGTGAAATGAGCAACGTGTTTGTAATGTTTCTGTGCTTGAAATACCCTGTTTTCAACAAAGGGATGGAAATTGAAAAATGCTTCTTTTTTATCCAAGTAATCGACTAATCAAAAAAAATGATTGACTGACTAATTGATTATTGTGCTTGTTAGTTGCACCCCTAGATGGAACAGATATAAAAACAACACATTTCTATATTGATTCTGCCACAGAAGTAAAAGGGAAGAATGTCTGCTGCTGCTCAGCGGAAACAGCAGCAGGGTTGCTTTTCTCCTGTGGTTGGTCCCTAACGGTACAGTCAGACAGCAGAAAAACCTGAATGTCTGCGGAAAAGTTACCCTGAAAATAAAGCAAATAGTAGAAAGATGAATAAGAAGGATGATAACATGGTGGAGAAATCTGGGGTTCTGTAAAAGGCAGCTACAATATCAATTCTGTAGCACTAAAAATCTGGTTGCACTTGGATCTTTTCAAGGTAATCTGATCGGTAGTCAGAATCAGTCTGCTGGAATCATTTAAATTGGAATTTACCAGCAATAATGGACAGTTGTGTTTGTTTTAGCACCAAATGAAGCGACTCTGATACGACTGTGGTCTCAATGGTGCTTCTGCTGTAACTGGACAGACCTTTTCTTCACATTCTGCTTTTTGTCTCGCCGCCAGCCTCTCTGCACCGACACGAGCCTCACATCATTTAATCATGTTCCAAGAATCAAAGAGCTGCAAATGATTGATTTTCTGTCCGAGTGATTGATGATCTGCATGGAACGGCTCAACACAGCAAACAACCAAATTTTCAATTTGGTTCAGCACAAAACCCACTCAGATCTAGTTATTAATGACACAACTGATATGAACAGCTGATCAGTGTTCCCTGGTGTGAATCCACAGACAAGAAACTACACTTGGACCTTTGCAGTACATTTTATACATTTTTACCTTTTTCATATTTTACTGTTAAACACAAGGTTTCATATTTGCTGAACAGGAAGACAGAGTTCCTCGTAAGACTACAGGACAACAGTTGGCTTACCGTCCCTCACACAAGTTTGGAATTCCAAATGAGAATTCATTAAAGTTGAACTTTTGATTTGCATTCCATGTCCTCATTCTGCGCCTCGTCAAAGTGAGCATTTTTTATTTATTTTTTTTGCAACATTCCTGGCAGAAAGAAACACCGTTGTCAGCCAACACTGCCAATTTCCAGACTTACATTTCCACATAGACTGCTTTCATCATGTGAAATGGTTTAACATCACAGGAGTGTAGGGCTGCCCGTGGACGGGCAGGCTGCAGAGCATACGCCTATACTGCACAAAGGACTGCCGAGCCGGAGTTTGCTGCTTTTATTTTACGGCTTGGAGTGAGACATAAACCTCACCAAATTACAACAGACTGCAAACCTGTGGGAGAAGCGTCTGAGACATGAGCTTTGATGCTGCGTCTTCCGCTCTCCCTTCAGCAGCACTCCATCAGCACAAATCAAAAAGACATCTGATGCCTGGAACTCGCTCTGCTCCTCTTGATGCTGCAGATTATTGGATGCTGTAACAAGGCACCAACATTGTTTTCCCTTACATTTCATACCAGAAAAGTAATAAATTTAACATTGCATGCACAAAAGCTACTTGTTACTTTTACTTGCCGCTAATTTTTAATATCCGTCTCCTGAAAAGTGATTCATGTGAGTGTATGAATCTGTAAGTTTAATGGGGATTCAGCACCAATTTTATTGTATTTATTTTTGTTTGTTTTTTGCCAATCTCTTTGCGTTTCTTTGTACTTGCTGCTTTCCTGCTTTCAAAGTTAAGCTATAAAGAGGAACGGGTATTGTTGCTGTGAAGATCGATGCATTCGAAGGATAAGTTTCCCTTTTACATTCTGGAAAATGTCTGTTCTCATGTTGCTGGAATAAGACTTATCTGGAAACTAATGAGGCTTCCATGGCTAACCTGCATCTCAATGTGAGCTGTGAAAACTTTACCATTATGGTTTGTGAGGGCATGAAATGTCTCCTTAAATCTGACCCCTGCTGATCAATGTCGGTGTTCAGGGTCCAGCGAGAGAATCTGACCTCAGCGTGACAAATAAGAGACGGCAACACACCCTCACAAATACGGGTGTTTCTAATATAGAACGTACGTGTGTCCAATAACGGGTCACCCTTTCACCATTACTGATATCTCTGTTGTGTTATTACAAGAAGTTAACAGTAAAATATCGAATGCTCATGTGTCATTATAGCCTGGCCTTTGTGGCATGAAAGAACAGAGAGATGGAGAGACGGAGAGCCTGGAGCAGACGTTTGATAGACGGCAGCAGAAAAGCTCAGGTGTTATTAATGACCTTGTTAAAGCTGGAGTCACTCCTGCTCAGGGTTCTGCAGGCTGAGACGCGCAAACATCTTAATGCAGCTGAGGCGCATTTAAAGGGATTAAGATTTTAGTATCACGGGAATAAAAAGTGCTCCCCCTGTAGACCACACATAAAAATGTCTTTTATTTAGAGTATTAACAAATTGCATTATACATTTTATACATGTCATATTTGTGTTTTTCCAACTTTCTTTCACAAACGACAGCATTATAAAAATAAAAGCACATGTAACATATTGTGATTTTTTTTTTTTTTTCTACTGCAAATCTGGAGTTATACGTAATATGTTTATTCAATTTATAGATATCCTCTTACAAAAAGTGTGACACTTTAAAAACAGTGGTTGGCTTGTTGGTGCACAGAAAGCAACAGATGTGACCATTCCAGAACAAATTCACTTGAGAAAATAAAGTAAATATTTCAGCAACCATAAAACAAATGAAAAACAAAAACACATGCTCAAATTATAATGGCTGTGACATTACAGTTATTCTTTTTTCCAGTAATACTTCATCAAATTACTTAAGTATTATGCGACTGAATTAAATTTGTTCTCATCTATCTTATCAAGTTATTTTCACCGGGAGAGAAAAAACAAAGCTATGAGGCAAACATGGTGAAGTCCTCTTTAAATCTACAATGTTTACAAATTTATCCAAAAAGGTGATATCGACTGCACTCTTAGGACCCATGACAACAATGAGGGCCTCGCCTAAATGTCCCCCCGCGCTGCGTCACAACTGCCCCCCCCCCCCGTCACAGACCTGCGCAGGAGCTCCGTCCTTCCTTTTAGCTACATAATTTGGTTGTTTCGTACTCCGTCGACTTGGGCTGCTTGGCACTGAAAGCCTGCAGCGCTGTTTGGATCCTGGCGACGTCCGTAGTGGACAGTTTGAGTCGGTGGCGGAGCAGACAGGAGAAGAGGTCCAGTGGCTGAGCTCCAGGTGGGGAAAGCCGGTTCACCCGGTCCCGGATCTCCAGCAGCTGCAGCAGAGCCGAGTCCTGCGATCCCTGAGTGTACGGGTAGTCCAGCTGCAGAATCAAGTCCTGGATTGCATCCGGGTCAAAGTGCATACTGTAGCCGTAAACCTGGATGCTGTTGATCTTCATGTAACCCAGGTTCCGTTCCGGTTCCAGGTACTCCAAGGGTTCGTAATAGACGGTTCCGTTCCCGTTACTCGAGGGCCCTCTGATTCGACTCCGTAGGTAAAAGTGAACCGTCTCAAAAAAGGTTTTCCACTTGTTTCCCAAAGTCAAGGTCCAGTTGTAGCAGTCATAGGGAACGTCTAATTTCGTCCTCTCCCATTCTGGGTAGTTACTCTGGTCTGTTGGCATGATCCAACTCTCCGAGTGACTCCCCCCAAACGGATTGATATAGACAGACAGCATGGGGTCCAGCGTGCTGTTCTTGGTAAGGCAGATCTGTAGAGACATCCCCAACAGCATGTGGACATGGTTGGACTTGTACTTATTACTCTTCAGCGTCAGCAGCATCCTCTTCCTCCATGACGGGTCGAACCAGTTATTCAGCCTGACGTCGTTGCTGACAAAGATCCCGTGGATGCTGATGCGGTTGTCGCGCTTCTGCAGGAGGAAGCGCAGCTCCATGTCCTGCAGGTCCGTCTCGAAGCCGATGTAGTGGTCGGTGGAGTCCGGCACCTCGTTGCGGCACACGCCCTGGCTCAGCATGTAGCCCTGGTTGCAGGTGGCGCAGCGCGAGCGGTTCTCGTAGGAGCAGGACGCACAAGCGGTGCCGTCCCCCACTGTGCAGGGGATCACTCCTTGGCAGGGGGGGTGCTCGTAGGGGCAGGAGCAGCTCCTGGTCTCCTCGATGTAGGAGCCAATGTGATTGTTCTCGCTGCAGTACATGATTGAGAGGATATAGTTCAGCCAGTAGCTGAAGGGCCTGAAAGAAAAGAGAAAAACGTGTCCAAGAGTCATTCGTTGTCATAGAAACGAAAAATATTCGCTTCCAAAGAGACATAAAACACAGTGGTTAAAGTCTCACATCTTTGTGTGCTTCCTAATCAATCGAGTAGAGGAAGTTCATGAGACTAATTCTCCGTCTCCGGGGATTCGTGTGCATGAGCAAAGGTCCAGCTCAAGCACTTTATTCATAACTGAATGCCTCGATCACAAACCAGGAACAGTAGATCTGGCCTAAATCAATACGGAGGAAAGCTATTCCCAAACCAGGCTTAAAATTAATTCACACTAAGGTCCACAAACAGATTCTAGCATTTCAAAATAATGACATTGTGGAGGGTCCTTTCTGCTCAGGAAAATATGTTCTGCTGTTTAAAGGCACAAGGAGACTTCAGGATAGATGTGGAATACACACAGAGGTGTCGCTAGGAGGAAACAGATGAATATACTTGAGCAAACTTCTCATCTGCACACGAAGCAAACGGTTATTTATTCATTGCAGGAAAAGCAGAGCTGAGAAACTTTGCCCACACAAGTCTGCAAACATTTATTTGACCTACACCAATGCACTTTAAATCACCATTCATTTAATTTATTCTCTGGGTAATATTTCTGCTTTGCTTTATGCTGGACTACAAGTTTAATAGCCAAGTCCCTCGATTTGTTACTGCAGACATTATTTACAGTGAGTGCGAGCAGGTCAGAGTCATCGTTCATGCTGCTGGTGGACACGACGCAACCATCAGCCAACGGGAACAAAAAGCAGAAAACCACCAACTTAGTTTCACACTCTCACTCTGTGGTTTTAGTCTGAGAAGCCGGATTTAAAAAAATATTCCAACAAACAGAAGACAAAGAATATTAAAGTCCTACTTGAAATAATTACCCATAAAATGTGGTGGAACGTCCCCAAATCCCGATGTTTATGATATGCTTGAAAGGCTCAGCAGTTTCTTTTGAACTCATTTTTGCTTATCTGTAAGAGTCTCTGCTGTGCACAGCATGACAGTTGAAGCTGCGCCACTGCTGCAAAGCGCATTGAGTCAGCAGGACACGTAAACTGTCATGGAGACGCAGCGTGCACTTTGGGCCGCGGAGAGGCGGCGTTCGATGGGCGATCTGGGGGCTTGCGCCTCATTTCACTCTGATTGATCTGAACTCCAACCTTTCGCCACAATGTACAGCGTTGAGCAAAACCCTGAGCTTCAAGTCATTAAAAAACAATTAACACAACATTTTAATGTTCTCTGTGTGTGTGTGTGTGTGTGTGAAAAGGGAGAGGAACAAGTAATGTGTTAATTAGGAGATTTATTGGAGATGCTTGACTTTCAACCCATTTTTAATATGGACCAGCAGCCTCTTAGATCTTTCAGGAACAGCAGGTTGGAGCGCAGCAGGATCCAAACTGCTCACTTTAAGAATTTACTCTCTTATCATGATTTTTGCATCAAACATTCAGGTCCGTTTGTGTGGTCAGTATTAAAAACCAGTGAAGTGTGGCTTCAGGACAGGATGAGTCCATCTATGAAGAGTCGGCAGCCTTCGCTTCATCTGTTCTTTCATCATCTCATTCCATCTGTTTTTTTTTTTTGTTGTTGTTTTTTGCAGTTTGCTAATTTTTGGGAAATGTTGGTGTTTTTGGTCTAAGAGCTCTCAAATTGCCATTAAGTGTGCAAATGTTGCATCACTGTATTGACTCATTAATCTAGATTATGCAGGCTGGCGTTACATGCGCCTCTTTTCTTTCCTCGCATCCTCGGAGAAAACATTATCAATCCGACGATGCGAGTCGGCCGATAATATTCAGCGGCGCTGTCGAACTTCATTTCCTTCCCAGATTACTGTTGCAAATAAGTGCTTTGGACTGGTTGAAGTTGAGCTAAAGTGCGAGTTTGCTGAAACTGCCACTGCTGCTCAGCTTTGATTCAGCCTTTTAGACCTTGTCCCCAAACGTCTCCTGTGACCTTTTCTGAGCGGATCTCACTTTCTCTCTGTGTGTAAACACATCCGCTGAGCGACCAGCTCACAAACTTTTCAAACAAAAAGATCCAACATGAAAAACTTGCTGAACGGAACCTGAACTCTGGCTTTCACGTGGACACTGGCGGGGAACCGTGTTTCTCCGTGGTTGGTTTGTGTCTGTTTAAAAATACTTTTCTTTCAGGAAAAAGCAGAAGGCAGGGAAAGAGCAGTTGGAAAATGTCCTTATTTACTGACCTGGCTGCAAGGTGACAAAATTTAATTACCAATGTTAGCTAGGCTATATTATGCTATTTTATGGAGTAGACCATCTAGAACTGACAGCAAAACCCCCAGTTTCGGCTCCACAAAGGTTTCGGTGATCATCTACAGCTTTATATGATCAGAAAAATGATTCGATTAAGCCCTTTAGTGGATTCTGTGGTCAAAGGAAACGTGCTAGTTTAGTTGCTATTTCGATGATGATGGAATCCTTTTTGGTCTGTGATTTTTGCATCAGCTTTCCTGCCGAAAAGAAGAGATATCTTAGCACATTCTTTTAAAACACTACAAAGTTTAATTTCACAGCAGGGTAGCTTTGATTTCTGGGATGTAAAGAAGATCTGAGCCGTGAAGCCAAGTCATCAGGTGTGACGCTGGAGCTCACTTCAGTGGAACCTCGGCTGAATATCAAAGCGCTTATATATTGTAGGTGTTATTAGCATAATGCCTAGTTGGAGGGATAACAAAACGCTGCACATGGTGTTCGCTGAGAAATTAAATGACTACTGCTGTTCAAAGCCTGTTTGAAGGAACTTGTGATGTTCCTTCGGGCGGCGAAAGTTTTGCTTCTTTCATACACAACCAAGCACGTACAAGAGAAAGGTCAGCGGAAATCTGCATCAGCTCCTCACCTCTCCCTCAGCAGGATAATCTTGGGCTGGCTTCGGCACCTTTTGCTGAGGGTGAAGATCTTGTGGACGATCCGCTGCGCCTTGCTCATGAGCTGCTGGGCGTTGAGCTCCAGTTGTTTGTAGCGCTGCAGGACGGCTGGCTCCGTCTTCCAGAAGTACTGGATGGCCGACGTGTTCAGCGCGTAGAACGTGGGAAGCCTTCGGACAAAGTTCTGGAACTCATCTAGGAGGCACGGAGACATGCAGGATTAGAGCCTCTGCAGGTTTTCAGAGGCGGTTTATGTGAGAAAACAGAAAGGAGGATCAGAATGTCCGAGCTGCTGTCTGCCGCAGGCATTTTGTCTTGTTAACAATCCGTTCAATCTCAGTATCACCATCCTTCTAATCATGATCAGCTATACTGCAAATCAATGTGCTGGCAAGGGGATGCTACAACAACTTGATTATTCCGATTCTGACTGGAGCACTCACAGAAAGCCCCACATGGGCTTCACACATACAACCTCCACCTCCACTGCAATAAGCAAGTTTCTAACTGGTTTTGGTGGAAGAGCATGGAAAGACTGTCAGGATGCCTCACCCCCCCTCCCCCGCTTTCACCTTTCCTATCTATCAAATCCACACCGCCTCCATCCTTTCATCCCAACAGTTTTATTCAACTGTAAGATAAGAACAGAAATATAAAACCACTGGCTGAAATCAGCCTCAGACATGTAGCCCATGTCTGAGGTCATGAATAACCTTATACCAAAGATAGTAGATAAGCATTGTTCATTTATTTTGTGTGTATTATTACACACACACACACACACGGCCCTATGAAGCAATCAGCCATGATTATTAATCTCTTTGCTCTGCTGCTGTCCTCAGTTGGATCAAATTAACAAGTGGATCTCCAGCTGTTCTCACGACTACGGTTTCTTAACCTGAACCTATTAAATGATTACAGGACACCCTGCTGCTATCAGGTGTTTTATGCTGCAACTGCTCAAATCCAGACTCCAGACTCTTCTCTTAAAGTTGGAACACTCTTTAATTTCAGATGCACCCACAGCCTCTTCTGTTTAGTTCTTCTTTGAGTCTTTTATATTTCATGCTGCCTTGAGTTTCCTGGCTATTGTCTGCTTTTATTGGTTCCCAGTTTCCTTTCGTAACCGTCCTTTAGCCTTTATTGCGTCCTTGGGTCTTCTGAAAGGGGCCTATAAATAAAACGATGATCATCATTAATAACATTAATGCCAAGAAGGAGCACACAGTTAGCCTAATGGCTAACCCCAGACGTCGTATAAAAGCTGCGTCTGTTCGGTGACAGGCCTCCTCCGGCCGTGTCTCACCAGCCCATCAGCGTATCTAAAGACCCTCATTTCCTCCACACGTGAATAGTTGTCTCCTCCTTTTATATTTCGGCATTGAAAGATCCACAGAAGCGAGCAGTGAGTATGACTGAGAGGAACCGGTCCTGGTTAAACCCAGCACGGGTTTCATCAGCGGTTGGCAGGTCAGCTTTTACACAACTGAATCTGAAGGTGATGAGCAACAGTTTCACTGTTTTCCCAGAACAGCTTCCAATGCATCAATTCTTCAAAGTATTGGCGGATGAAACCAAAACAAATAATATTACTGATGAGGTTATTTATTCTAATGGTCACACTAAAAATGGCTGCAAGATTTGTCCTCCAGTTAAAAAAAAAACAACAAAAAAAACCCTTACCCTACTGAGTCCCTGTTGACCTCCACTTGACTTTGTATGCTACTCTTCTGTTTCGGCACATTACGATCGACAGGATGCAATTTCTATGTACACGCAGGCTCGAATGGCAACACAGGGCTGCTGTCTGAATGCTGAAATGGGAGGTTTGGTGTCTCTGAGATGACAGGCTTTCCAATAACGCCACGTTTTTAAACGCTTCTTCTCCTGACTCTTTGTTTTCAATCAGATGCCACTGAGAAGTATGCCAGCCAATAACCAGGTCTGCTGTATGATGGGATTCTTTCAGCTCATGATCCCGAACAAAAATTCACCTCATAACCTGCAATAACGTTTCTAAATGACAGGATTTACTCTAATCTAGTCCAGAGTTTCATTGACATAATAATAATAATAATCTACAGAATCGGCTCCAACAAGCTACAGGCCAAAAAGATTATTAATAATAATAATAATAATAGAACAAATACTAATTTATGGTGAACCAAATTAACACTGCATTCTCAACAATGCAAAAATGGCCTAACCAGACACTCATCTGGCTCATTTAAGGTCTGTTTGTGTTGCTCGTGTGTGTGCTGGTTCGTTTCCTCTGCATGTGTGAATGGAATCTCCCCTGGCTCGTCTCAGCCCATCTGACCTGACTCTTCGAAGTCTTGATTGGCCGTGGTCCAGGCGTCTCTGATCTTCAGCAAACTGGCTTCCATAGCAGTCAGATCCACCTCAGGGCAGTTGCACTGGGGGTAGTCCACGGCGCACTGGCACCAGCAGTCGTTGTCCCGGCACACCAACTGGCCTTCCTCATTGCAGCCGATGTAGCTGAGAGCAGCCTGCACAAAGCGAGCCCTCAGGTACTCCGGGAGGACGGCCTGAAGACCTGCAGCGAGGATGGAAACGGCGCCCATGAGTGCGTATTTGAAATACGTGGAAATCGCTGGAAGGATGGAGGTTATTTCCCCCTGTTTTTAAAACACAACATATGTTTAGCGTCATACTCGATATGCTGGGATTGCTTATGGTTTTATTTATACTGCACTGTTCCGCTATTCTCATTGTAAATCATTACTGGGATTCACTTCAGTACTCTGCAGGCACCCGTGGCGGAAAAAGTCGCAGAGTGATTGAAGCTAAATTCATTCTGACACACTGATGCTGCAGCTATAAGGTTGCCAGAGAACAGACACTGTGACAATTCCATCAGAAATTGGGGGAGTTCAATTATGGATGCCCAACCTTGCAAATGAATCTTGTTTTCAGGGCTCTGAACCAAAACGGAGCTGACAGAATCAAGGTTGTCATAGTTACTGCATCCGAGAGGGCCTGTTCTTGTTTCGGTCACCTAAAGGGAGAAAAACAGGCACATAACAACAATTCATACTGAGAAAGAAACCAACACACACCCCAAACACACACATGCAGAGAGAGAAAGTGAAGAGAAAGGTAGAGAGAAATGAGGTAGAGAGGGCATACATCTATATTTTCCCTTCAGCATCTTTGAAAACACCATATATCATGCATTAGAGAAAACTCTGAGGATGTGGACGGCAAAGTGTGAGTTCTGGTGTCGTAATTATATTTACCAATTACAACGTCCACTGACACCAGCAGCGTGCTGAAATCCATTACACAAGCACGTCTTATTTAATCATCCACAGGCTCAAGAGGGTTATTTTCACTGCTGTTACAAACTTTTTTAATGTTACAGAGCCAAAAAGATGGAAGCAGGACGAAACAGGTTTGCTTTTCTGGTTTTAAATTCTAATAAATGACATTAAATCATTTTTGATTATTATTTTAATGGTGTCAGATCCCCCAGTCCTGAGAGGTGGTGCTAAACACAGTTCTTCTAAAAAATAAGTTTGTGTGTGTGTGTGTGTGTGTGTGTGTGTGTGTGTGTGTGTGTGTGTGTGTGTGTGTGTGTGTGTGTGTGTGTGTGTGTGTGTGTGTG
>BJFM01000781.1:40266-64434 GCA_016586285.1 Arothron firmamentum | reverse complement strand
ATCATTGATTCTCATATATTCCCATGCATGCAATCATCAGTCTTTTTCTGACTGCAGCACATCTGACTGCACCGACTGAGACTGTCGCTGTGGGGACTCTAAATGTTCACATGAAATGTGTTCACGGTTCCTTGTAATAACTTTAGATGGCAAAAATAGACTTTCACCCATTCATCCATTTACATTGACATGTTTATCCTCCGATTTGGCCTTAAAGATTTTACTTCACACAAAGAAGCCCAGAACACACATTTATATGGATCTAAAAGGCCGGTCTCACTTTGGCTACTTGTCAATCCAGTGACTTGAGGTGTTGTTCCAGATTTAGAAACCGACTTTATGCTCCGGGACTCGTCCATGCTCAGGCTGACATTGGAGCTGCTGGTTAAAGGCTGACTGGGGCTGTGAGAACATTAATTACTGTTGTAGTCGTGGGCGACGGTACCTTTGCATTAATGATCATAATCACCAGCGCACACAAGTTACACTCATGACTGCAGCTCCTCTGAGTGCATGTATGAATTTACTGCATCCAGCAGGCTGGTGGCGGGGGCTAATACGCTTGTTCATTACACAGCAGAAACCATTATTTGAGGAGAGATTTTCTTAACTCGCAGCAGTTAACGACCAAATAAAAGCCCACTGCAGTGATATACAGCGAGCGTGTGGTGGTCATAAATCGGGCCGTCTGTGAAGAATTGTCAAACATGCAGTCAAACACGTTCTCGCCCCGTCGTGCAGAGCTGCTGCTGCTGCTGTGAACCTCTGGCCCTGATAACTCCCCATCACACACTTGTCAGGAGCCATAAGCTCAGCGCTGGCTGAAGTCCTCGTCACCGTCATCGCTGCTGGTGATCAAGAGGAGACGGCTGATCTGCTTTTTTTCCCGGAGACACGTTCACCCTCTGATGTGGGCTGCACGCTCGTCTCCACGGTGATTCTCTCACGGAATAGCTTCCGGGCATTTAAAAATACTAAAAACAATAATAAATAAATGTGTAGAAATCTGTCTAGCCTGGATTTTATTCTCCCCAAGCGTCAGTTGATAAGCAGATGTGTTTACGTGCTCCCACTACTGGAACTGTAGCATGAATGTACAGCACTGTGCACACAAGGCTGTGGAAAACACAGCAGCAGTAATTGAAATATATTCTAGAATTTAAACACCTAAAACAGCCAAAGCAACCAGACTACTAAATCCTGGGAGTTTAATGCTTTCATTTTATTGGAAAGCGTCACAAACTCTGATTTTCAACCTGTTTCTGGCTTTAATTCCGATTATTGCTGACCAAAAGGAAAATCTGGAGTTGTTTTGAAGTGTGACTCCAGCTTGATGGACTTTGAGATGTGCCACGAATCACTTTCAGTATAACATCAATGTCAGCTGAGAGATGGAACACGCAGCTGAGCAGCTTCCCTGCTGTGAACGGCAGAGAGGAAGGAAGAGACACACACGGTGAAGTAAATGACCTCCTCTGCGTCGCCACTCCAGACAAAATCCCTCCTCCTCCTCCTCCTTTGTCTTTGTAAGTCCCATTGCTGTGTTGCTAATGCTGCTGCCATTTTTGCCAGTCTGATGGAACATAAATCAATGTAACCATATCAATCCAGAGATTAAGCTGATGATGAATAATAAACTGACAATGGAAATATCTGAAAAGTTCAGTGACATGCGACACTTGACACTATTTAACCTAGAAAAGCACTCGGAGAGCTTGGACCTCCACCAAGCAGCTCATTTCCTCACATGTGACTTTCACTTGTAGTATAGCGTTTATTAAAGGCAGTATAACGGTTACTTAACAAAGTGTGCATCTTTATGATCAAAGCCCCTTGGCCTTTGATCATCCTCTTTGGAAGATCAAAGGTCAAAGTCCCTCTGAAATCCAGGACGCCACCAAAATGTCATTATTCTTGGGCCATTATCAGCATTTCCTGAAAATGATTAAAATCTGTTCATAACTTTATTTTGTTCATGGCGGCATGATATTTTTCTACTCTCAGTCAAAACGTGTGTGGACAGAGAGGTTGAACTGTTGTGATATTAGTCTGCTCAGTTATCAGTGACGGGAAGAAAGTTTCATTTCCACTATAATGGAGGCCATGCACACACTTTGATTATGATCACTTATATAATCACTCTGATTCAAACGACACATTTTCTATAAATAATTCACGCTTAAATCCAGGATTATTACTGAGAATGTGGTATGGTGAATTTCAATCATTAATGTATAAAAAAAGGAATCAATGATGGGGTTCCTGGAGAGAGAGAAGCTCTCCCCAGAGGCAGAAAGTCTCCTCTTTAACCCCTGCTCCTCTTAGAATATTCACTCTGGTCTAACTTCTCCATGTTGTTCCCATTTCACATGATTCAATGATTCTTCCTCCTTCTTCTCGCTGCTGTTCTCAATGTTGATATGTCTAAATTCAGAACACAGTAAAGACACGACACCTGCACCTGTAAATCCAAATGATTAGATGGTGCGGCAGGTACTGCATGTCCCACATCACCTTCCCACTGCAAACACTGCCTATAATTGCAACACTAATCACCCCATAATTGCGAGAGAAGTCCTGACATCAAGTGAAGTCGATGTAAAATCCCGCAGGCTGACAGGAGCAGAGACAGGAGAAGGCGCAGCAGATGAGGCGTGATGGAAAAGTTATGGCCCATGAAGAAGAAGAAAGGAGGAGCTGACATTTTGACTAATATGCTACTGTCGGAGGATGGGGCTCCGCTGCACTCAGGGAATCAGGAGTGGGAGCTCCTCGGGTTCATGGTTTCACATTGATGAGACTAAATCTTTAAACGAAACAAGCTTTTGTTTGTCCGTTTCCACACGTGATATGATTAGAACACCCCCAACTTTACACCCAGGGGCGCCAATGTGTATTTAAAACAGAAGACAAGTCAGGTTTGAATGATTTTTTTTGCTCTTCAAAACATCCCACTATGTATTGGAAACCAAGTAAAAGTAGAAGCACAAAGAGCTGCCCTCAGTATGAAAAACTCACAGAGGCGGTTGTGAGATTAGTAACCCGCTGCAGCAAAAAGGGGGAAGACGAGTGTTTCCAGGACACTGTTGTTTGTGAGGCGGCGCGTTTCTCTGCAGTCCCTGAAAGTCATATTGTTAAGTGGCTTTTCAGTCCAATGGATCCATTAATTCAACGACATTTAGCCGAGGAAATCTTTGCACTCTCAAGTCTCTACTGAAATGATCCTGTTGTGACAAAAGGCTGCAGTTCTGTCACGTGATGGCGTCTTTTCTGGTGTAGAAACTAAACTTTTAAACTCTCACTTCATAAAACAAATTTATTTATTGAACCCCCCCCATTGTAAATGCTTACAAATGAAACAGCTTTTCTGGTGTGGTGACCAGCCAACGGGGGGCGGGGATAAATCTGCGGCTCGTCTCGCACTCTGAGTCTTCTCCTCATCCCTAACTGCCTGCCCCCTGACAAGAAAGGCCAACTGCGCTCTGGAGAATATTTATGAGCCGGGGAGAGAAATTGGTTTGATATCAGTCGGCAAGCAAGGGGGAGATGGAGGGGAGGAGGAAAAGAAAAAGGAGAAAATGTGAAATCCACGCCGAGATAGAGGACATAATGCGTTTCCATTCAAATGACCTGGTGGTTAATTAAAAGTGATTGCTCACAGTTACTCGTGGATGTCTGAGTGTGCAGCTGCATGAGTAAGTGGACGTCACAGATTTTACACAAACGCTTGTTTAATTGCTAAAGTACACAGGGCCAGATTAGCCATGCATCGTAGAAGTGATACACTGAAACGCTGGTCGAAACAGGCCGCTTTTCAGTCTGGCTTTCACCTTCCCTCACAGCGAGAAAGCGATTTTTACTGGCCCACAAATGTGGCATCAAGAAGCAGAACAGAAGTTAATCAATACAAATGACTCGGATTATCATCCCTGCCTTTCAAAATTCATGAGCTGCTTGGTAACAAAGCCACGGCAGAGCGCGATCCATGTTGAAAGCGCTTCTGATCTCTCTTCTCCGCTCACCGACATCCTTGAATGCTCAGTGATGGATGACAGTGCCCTGGATGCATCATATTTAAAGAATACAATGGACTTGTTTCTCCACACAAAGAAGGGAAATGTCAATGCGGGGACATTGTTCCACTCTTTAACACGGTGGAAATCAAGAGTCTCTGTTGGATTTATCCTTTAATTTATGCATACCCTTCAGAGAAAACTGAAAAGGACATGAGCTCAGGGAGAAGAGGGTGATGATTTGTCACGTTTGGGTTTCTGCTTATTTGCTGATGGACCCTGAAAGTCACACCGCATGTTAGAAATAAGATTTAAAAGAAGATGGAACGTGTGGAAGGGAAAGAATAAACCCTGCAAATGTAAAGGACAGAGACGCTCCCCAGAGACCAAAAGGAACCAAAGTAGGGAAGCATCCATGGTGTTTGCTCTGGTCTCGTCATCCCAGTCAGCTGCTAAATGCCACCGTCAGTCAGAGCGTGTTCATTTGGCTTCAGCCCTCTCACTGTGGACCCTCCAACAGCATCGTTCTCGTCTCAGGCGCACACGAACATCCTTGCACTTCTATCTTGGTGAGGACTTTCCCAGCTGTAATGTATTACCTGGCCCTTTACCCTAATCCTGACCTTAACCCTAACCCTAACCTAAACCCAATTCTAATCCCAACCTTAACAAGTCTTAACCCTCAAATAGGCCTTTAGAGTTGTGAGGACCAGCAAAAATGTCCTTACTCCCACAAAATGTTCTGACGTTGCTAGTACCATGCAGATTTTGGTGCTCAGTGTAGCAGGTACAAGGACACACACACACACACACACACACACACACACACACACACACACACACACACACACACACACACACACACACACACACACACACACACACACACCTGCTTTAATAGCTTTGATGTTATTTTCACTAAATAGCACCTTAACTTGAAGAGAGAAGAATCAGCTTTCTGATGAGGTTCCAGCAGATACTCGCACACTCGTCTGTTGGATTTTACCCCCCAGCAGATGTTCGCTCTGAGGGCCTCACTGCTTTAAAACCCCAGTCAAGTGTTGCTTCAGAGAATTGATCTGAATCTCGGGGGTGGGTTCAGGTAGCGATGGGAGGACAGCACGAATTCACCAAGCTCAGCTTTTGCGTATTGTGTTTGGCTAATTCTGACGTCATGTTGTGTATTGAGGAGTGAATACTTTTTGTTTCTCTACCGTTTTGTCCTTTTCTTCCCGCAAGTAGAGAAAAATTACCTGCAGCAAAGTTAAGAGAGCGCACCGCTGATCCGACACACACACACACACATACACACACACGCCCAGGGCTCTTTGAACCACACACATCTGAAGCCATCCTGTCTACCCACTGTCACACATCACTGGGCTCAGTCAGATATCTGTTATATCCCACTGCTTTGCTCAAATCCTTCTGTGCTAGCTTCACTTTCACTTCCCACTGATACGCAGAATTACAGCAGTTTCTATCACAGTCGAGCCACAAAAAGGTAATTTGCAGAGCTAAAGAACTTTATATTCATAATAAATGCAGAGCTTCCCAGGCAAAACTGCAGTGAGTCGTTTTCTTGCACTTCACCCTTCAGTTTATCACCCAGAGCTGCGTGTTTCTACAGTTCACCTACAGGAAAATCCTTCGCGATCATGCTGCCGACCAGCTGCAGTCATTTGCTCACCTGTATATCTTATATTTGGTGTTGAATCCTTGCTGATAGCGCTCTGAGAAATCCACAAACTCCTGCGAATGGTGGAAGGGACCCTTGTCTGACAGGAGCCAACCCAGGGGCCCAGTGGAGCTGCTGAAGCCAGGCCCGGCAGGGTCCACCGCCCACGTCCCCACCGACACCCAGCTCCGGAGCAGGCTTAGTGTAAAGCACTTCCATAGAAACATGAGGCCCGTCAGTCTAATGGAGATGCACCGGCCACTCATGCTGCTTCCCCCGATCTCGGTGACTCTTCATTCTCCCTGCACTCTGGACGAGTCCTGCAGGGAAGACAGGAGCAGGAGTGGATAAAGATGCACAACCTGCTTGTAATTTTGCTTTTGGAGTGGCAGGACATGACCCCCCCCCCGTGAAAAATAAGAGCCAGGAGTTCAGATTATACATATATATTTTTTATTTTTATTTTAATTATTATTATTATTATTATTATTTATTTTTTATTTTTTTAGTATTGCCAATTTAGAACACAACTTAGTCTTTCAGCGTGGGCTCTCTTTTGCCATACCTGGATGCGTGAGTAGTCGGGACGGTCACTGGTTGAAATGATCCTCCGCAGAATCCACTGACAGGACCGTGAAGTTGAGACCGCGACGCGCCTGGGCGGCATCGGAACAGGAGACGCGCAATTACGAGCAGCGCACCTTGAGCCAAAGAGGACAAGCTCAGCCACTTCGAGCTGCGTTTTTCTTCTGTTTTCTTCTCTCTGGTTTTGGTCTGCTTCAAAGCGCCAGATATTCCAGCGGAGAGTCAGTGCGCGCTGGGTGATTTAGGTCCAGTCCAGCGAAATGTTAACGAGCTTCTGTTCCAAGAGCGTAAAACGTCCCAGTGTCAACAAAACGGCGATGGTGGTGTTTTAATGCATTTACTGGTGCCACCGACATGCGAGAAGTGTTTCTAAAGGTGATCCCTGTGTGCTGGAGACGTGCGTTTGCGGCGCATGCAGAGCGCGCGGCGGAGATGCGGCCGCTGACGGTACCCGGACTCGACGCACAGGGACAGTGTGGGTGTTATCCGAGACTCTCCCCCTCTCACTCTGTCAGCTCTCTCTCTCTCTCTCTCTCTCTCTCTCTCTCTCTCTCTCTCTCTCTCTCTCTGAGACACACACACACACACACACACACACACACACACACACACACACACACACACACACTCCCTCCTCTGAACCACATACCGCAATTTCATTTAATCCAACTGCGAGTGAACCCCCGGTTGGTTGAAACGTATCTGAAGGAAGTGGGGGACGATGGGGGGCGATGGGGGGCGATGGGGGGGGTGCTGCGCGGTAGGTTCGACGGGGCATGGTCACAGGGTGCTGATGGGCTGATTTAAAAGCTTCATTTTACAAGATGGCACGTAAAAGCAGGTAGGAGGGTGGGGAAAGGAGAATCTGGGCTTCTAGATATTCTGCCTAAAATGACATTTAAAACATGTAAATACGAGGCAAAAGGTTCCTCCCGATGAAGGTATTTCAGTTTTAATTCCAAAATGAACCACCATTTGAGGAAAGTTTATGAACTGATGATAATATCTGATTTTTTAATAAAATTGAGTTTAAGACTTTGTACAATTTCAGGTGCTTTTTCTGTGTTGTCATGATGGATGTCATCGACCAGAGAATGAAACCAGGGAAAAGGGATTTCATTACTTGAATTAAGAGTTTAATGACGGCTATGGTGATGATGACCGTGATCATGTGGAGAGGGTGTAGTCAGCCGCCTGCGGTTATTCTCGTTATCTTCTTTGCCCCCCACCCCCTCCCCGTCTTCCGCCAAAATAATCGTCGCTTTTCACCATCAGCAAACTTAATTAGATCGACTCCATCCGCGCTCCGTCCCTGCACTGCTGCTGCTGCTGCTGCAGTCGGACAGCGAGCGCGGATCAGAGGCAGAAAGCAGGCGGATGGAAGGAGCGAGATGCGCAGCCTTTCAGCTTTACTGTTCAGACGTTCAAAGGGAGGTTTTGTAGAGGGATTGGATTAGAGAAATGAACCCCATTGAGTCTCGAGATTCCCTGGTTCCCAAACTCAAAGAGGAGCTTAAATCCCAGGGCAAGACGACTCGGATTCTGTAAAAAATGAGTTGATTTGTCACGGTTTCATCATCATGTCTTGACATTGTGTGTGTGTGTGTGTGTGTGTGTGTGTGTGTGTGTGTGTGTCCCTTCCTTGTAGCCATGATGACTTGTGAAGGCCAACTACCTAATAAGAGAAGACATAGGCCTCCTTGAGCTTAATTTGAGCGTGGCTGGAAATATTCTCAGATTCCAGGGCCAAAACATTGAATATTCTAACAAATAAGATACGGAACTGCTTTTATCAACAATTACGCTGTGTGTTTAGATACAGCCGGGAGGGAGCCTACTAATTAGAAGCCAGAGATGGTCATGCAAGATCCGAAGTGAAGTAACAATAAGAAAATAATCTAAGAGAAATGTCAGAGAAACGGCTTATTACAGCTGCAGAAAGGTGCAGGCACCACGGCTGGGCAGTGACCTATAACAAGAACTCCCCGTGTGCTCTTTGAAGCTGGAGAAAGTCAACATTGCAAGAGCTAAACCTTAGCAGCCGCCTCTGGCCAGATGTTCTGCAGAGGGTTTTGTCGGTGAAGAAGCAGCACCTGGATGCCGGGCTCTCACTGATGGCTCCTTCTGTTTGCCCCCAACTTTCCCTTCAAATCCTGAATTTTAGTATGAATAGTGGATGCAGAATTCTTACAATTAACCATTCGACAATCGATTTCCAGCCACTCGGGGACAGCGGGCGGAAAGTTGAAGTGCCTTTAAGCTGCTACAAGGCACCTTTTTGTGAGCAGGGTCTTTCTGACAAACGCATTCTTTATTAGCATTTCTCATGTTCCTGGCTCCCCAGTGAAAGCCAGCAGGACAGCTGTGAAAAGGGTTTGGATGACTATGTGGAATCCGTTGCGTCCAGCCTTTGAAAACGGTCTCTTCTCTTTCTAATGAACCGTGAGTGTTGCATCACTTTTTCCAGCGCCGCCACAGACACTCGCACTGTTCAGTGTGGATGATGGCGGTCAGCGGCTCTCTGCGTTTTAGCCCTTCCCCCGGTGAAACATCGGTAGTAGAAACACATTCCACTGCTTTAGGGTGTCAATACAAGAAAAAGGCACCGTTTAGCAAATGTCTCTGGGCTGCTCGCGCTCCAGCTTCCTGAACACTGACCGGTATTGGCTTCATCAAGAGGAAATTATGACAAAATATCATCGGTTTCTGCAGCAAAGGTCAGTTCAACACCTCTGCTAAGAGCTGAACCCACCTCAGCCCACTGAGATGCTCAACAACCAAACATATTTTTGAGATCCACTTTGCTGGGGCATGTGTGGCTCTTAAGACCCCCCCAGGCAGCATTTGTGTCGCCTCCTTGCCTTTGCTGACATTTAGATCCTCTTTTTCCTTTCACAGGTGAATAAACTTCTTGGAATTTGCCCTCTTGTTACCTCGGCAACAGAAGCCTAAAGTTTCTGAAACACAACACACAAAAAATGCTTATTTTGAATAATTCATGTGGACACATACTAGTTTGCAGGGGGAAACTTTGTCATTTTTTTTAAATCCATCCATCAGAAACATTATTAATAAGGAATTTGGTTAGCAGATGGGACCTCCAGTGCCACTGATGTGTAAGGCTCAGTATTTGAAAAATTAGAAGAGATAACAAGTTAGCAGACAAAGTTTTAACAAGAGAGGTAGACGGGTTCAGTATTTAGCAAAAGTGTGCACTGGTGTCTCATCACGCTCTCCATAACAACATTCACATAAGAGCAGGCCAGTGGTCTTTAGAAGTGGTTGGTGCAAAGGAAGTCCAGGGGCTTGTGTCTGTGTGACTGTGCACAGCCGTAGTGGGGAAGCGGGCCGAGGCGTTCACTCAGCTCTGAGACAGATAGTCATTAGGGGAGGTAAACATTCACTTAAGCCTGAGCACGCTAGTTGATGCCACTCAAGGGTGTCCATGAGGAGTGATCAGGGAATGGAGAGAGGCTGAGCTTTTAATTAGCCTGAAAACCTGTCAGCGTTTGTCAGTGCTTCCTCACAGCAGCGTCGGCCAAAAACAGAGCTCGCTTACAGGCTATGGCGCATCGTGACAAATCTCCCCGACCTCAATGAAAAATGGCTGATGTGCCGTGAAGCGATCAACTTCACCTCAAACTCATTATTTTCTCAAGGTTTCCTCTGGTGCAACATGTGCTTGGCGCTCCAAAGAGGAGCCAAAGTCCCATTTAACGGTAATGCATGTGTAATTACTCCATGTGTTTGTTTATCCGAGCCACTTTTTCTTTACTCTAACTCATGTCAGAGGCTGTTTGCACTTGTAATGGTTTTTTTCAGCATTCTGGACTTGGAGCCTCTCCCAGGAACCTTTCTGGAGTACTGAACAGGTCATATTTGTAAAAAGGGTTGCCAGTACCACCTGTGGGGGTCAACTTTGTGTGTGTGTGTGTGTGTGTGTGTGTGTGTGTGTGGACATGCCAGGCTGCTAACAGCAGGGTCCACAGTTGGCGTCCCTCTTCCATCCTTCGCTGCGTGGGTCTTGATGAGAAGGCTGTGTGTATTGTCGTTGGGTCAGCATTGTGTGTTTAATGTGTGTGATTGGTTTGGCTCTCGACCTCACGGTTCTACCCAGATTCTCCAGACAATTAGCAATCAATTGTCTCGGACTCTTTCTTAATTACTGTGTGTATAACACTGCTCCTCCAGGAGGTCAAACTTATGTGTACACACCATTTTCATTGATTGAGGTATATTTGAAGTGTGGAAAGGCATATTCATCATGTCGTGATGCATTTTGCTTGTGTGCATACATCCACATTTGAAATTTTACGTGACCTATGAAATATTTTTCCCCACCATGATCTTTGATCATATGGAAATTTCTTTGCTGATCGTTAAGGTACATCCTTCTTTTGTCAGACCTCTGATGGTGTTTCTGTTTTAGTATGTACATACATATATCCTGAAAACACTCTTCATTTCTACTCAAGCTGCAATGACAATAATGTTGAATCTATTTCATGTCTTACTTCCATATTTTGTTGCCGTTTATTTTACGATGTATTTTGACATATGCTTGGCTTACAATCGTGTTACCCAATCATGCGTAGACTATATTTGAAATGTGCGCGAGACAGAAATAATAAAATGTGTCAGTGGCTCCACGGTGGGAAAGGCTCATTCCTCTCCTCCCCAGATGCTCAGTCTCTGCCTGTTGATGCCTCTGAATGACTCCAACATTCAAATACTGTATTCATTCAAGTCAGTGACAGCCGGTGTAGTGCTTGTGTGTGCTCATGCATGCAGGCAAAGCTGAATGTGTGTGTGTATATGCAATATGATGAGGAGCCCAAGTGAGATCGTTCTCCTCTGTTAAGGCTGCTGCACTTTTCATCAGGGATTCAAGTTCATTTACAAGAGGAAAATTGTTTGCGAATGTGTCCAGCTCAGCTGAAAAACCATTAACTTCCAAGATTGAAATATACACTGTGTTGCATAATAAAGAGTAAACATAATTTCATTTTTATTGAGTGGGAGAACACTGGGGCTAACAGGCAGACGGCAAACGGCTGCATGTCGAAGAGCTTCCAGAAACAATTCTGTGCTGTATGTGTTGCCTTTGATTCTGGCGTTACAGACGTGTGTGTTTGTCTCCTCGGCTTCTGAAATACAACCAATTCAAATCTGATGTGCAGAAGTAAGCTGGGAGAATGTCATGGTTACAGCTTTCTGATGGACATGTACGTTCAGATTTCCATCTTTACAGAAATCTTTGATCCCAGTTATGTCTGTTAAAGAGACCAGTTCAAGAAAACATTTCCAGTTTTTTCAGTTCATTTTACCTGAGCCTTTGAACAAACGGGACAAATGGACACTCTTCGTAGATGATCCATGTCATTCATGGAAAGCTTTTTTATTCAATCTTTCAGTAAATACATCAACCTGTCTTGGAATTCATGTGCAAACTAGTTATTTCTAATAATATGAATAATAAATACCGTATTTTCTGCACTATAAGGTGCACCGGATTATAAAGCACACCTTCAATAAATGGCCTATTTTGAAACTGTTTTCATATATAAGGCGCACCGCATTATATGGTGCATAGAATAGAAACTACTGTAGTGGCTGCAGTTGCACTAGATGAAGCTGTGCTGAAGGAAATGTCAACAAAACAGTCAGATAAGTCAGTCAAACTTTATTACTGGTAATAGAACCAGCGTTCTGACAACTTTGTTCACAAGTTTGTGCAAAACAAGTTTGTGCATTCACAGTCCGGCACCGTACGGACCAGTAGCTCTTATTTGCTCCGCCCTCGTCGAAAACAATGTATTTCCAACTCCATTTGTCACGGTTCAAACGGTTATTTTTTTCCTCGAGGTAACGTCAGTGACGTAGTATTTTCGCAACACAGGTTATCTTTTAGCAACCGCAAGGTTTATCACGTAGTTAGTGCATTCACAAACGTGGAGGGGAACTTTTCCCCGATTCAGTAAACACGTAAAACAGTGCTACGGTAAATCAAATGTTAGTGCTAATGGTGGGACTGGAATTCCCTCACATTTTTAACCGCTGTTACTTCGGCCACACCCCCTGACTACGGTAGCCACAATGAACCAATATTGATCCATATATAAGGCGCACCGGATTATAAGGCGTACCGTCGGGTTTTGAGAATATTAAAGGCTTTTAGCTGTGCCTTAAGGTGCGGAAAAAGGGTAATAATTCAGTGACCACATTCCTCCTCAAACTTTCCCTTCAGAATCCGGGTTTGTTTTTGCAGCAAGTAAACAAAAGTGCAACTGTGCTGTTGTGGGAAAGTTGCTTCCCCACGGAAGGAAGGTGACAGGCGACCGCGGCGCTGTGAGTTGGAGAAGAGGGACGCTCCTCCTCCGCAGAATACTTTTCACACCACTCACTGCAGGATTGTGACTCACATCCAGGTATTTGCTAATCTGTTGGTTACACACGCCAGTGGTTTATGCAACATCTCATCTGACCATGAGAACGTGTGTTAAAACTTTCCCTTTATTGCTCTAATCTAAGGAGCACATCCTGATCACATCTGTTTGGCAAACTGGAAAAAAAAATGAGGAAAAAATCCGTGAAGGGCGCCTATCTGGCCGAGCAGATTGCTTAGCTGGCAACATTCTTTGCATAAATCCTTCGTGTTTCATTTATTTTCATGTTGTTACCTCTTCAGAGTTATTCGCCCTTGAGACTCATCCACATTTAAAGCAGGAGACAAGGGCGGTTCAGTCCTTCTAAAGAGGGGAAAGCAAACATTTCAGCGGTGGTCCAGTTCTAACAGCAATAACTCGGTGTCCGTGGGACATGGAGCTTGTACAGAAGACCGGTCAGTGCCCAGCCTCTGCCTGCGGTGGCTGGCTGCTGATATATGACCTCAGCAATCAGCCTCCAGACATGGCTGACGGCTTCGCTCCAAATCCTTTCCATGTGGACCGCATACAAGCCTAATTGGAATGCATTCGTTCAGCCTTTGTTGGTGTAACTGTCATCAGAGAACACAAGCAGCCTAAATCGCTCAGCGCTCTACACCTGTGCCCGTCACCGCTGCATTTCAATCTTCCCCCCTGCACATTTTTCAAATTAAGCTGTTGACCACGAAATGGCCCATTTAAATAGCCACGTGTCACGGTCCTCACAGGAATGGTTAAAACAAACGGCAGCCTCCAGAAAGGACACCAAACAACAAGGGAATTCCCTGAAAGCTGCTGTTGCACAGAGAAATGCTGCAAAGTGTTTCGCGGATACTTGTTTGTGAGTATGAATAGTTTATATTATGATGTCATACCTCGGAGCGCTTTCTGCAGTCTGGAGTCATGAAGTCAAACACCAGCCGAGCATTTCTGCTTGCTGCGGGGCCGGAGAGCATCGAGAGAGGGCGAAAACGAGCTGGTAATGAGGTAAATATTGGATCTTTTGAAACACTGATTGTGCAGCACAAGATGTTTGCATACATTTTTATTTTCACTGTTTACCCACATCGGATGAGAAATAACCTTTTAGAGGGTCAACCCTGTTTCGGGTAGGAAATTGCACCGGCTAACTGCATCAGTCTGGGGAAGAGTTTTATTTTTGGGTCAGTTAATAACTGTCTTTGATGGTAGCAGGCTTCACCTTCTTCACACCAATTTCTTAGATCAGTGAAACAATAATTAAAAAGAAAAAAAACTGAGCTTTTAACCTTAAAATGTTGGCACCCAGCACCCGTTTCCAGCTGCATTTGAATTTAAAATGTATCACATTCTTGATAGATGGGAATGTGCACTTCCTGGAAGGCTTATTATCATACCACATCTTTGAAGATAAGGATGCTGGAGAATAACTTCAGATTTTTTTTAACGTCTCTTGTTAAGTAGTTTAGCAGCAAAATGTGCGTTTTTCGTCCACTTGCGATTTGAAGAGGTTGATTCTGTCGTGTGGAAAGGCGTCATGTCCTTTTATTAGAGGCCATATGTCCTCAAAATACATAAAATTAAACAGCTGAGATTTTAATCAGCAGACAACAGGCTGCAGCGAGATTTAGAAGGATGGATGCAGATGGACAAATGGTTGGACCTAAAACAGCAGGACAGACTGAACTGGTTAAATATAGTGTGTGTGTGTGTGCGTGTGCATGTGCGTGTGTGCCAGCCAACGTGTTTGGCTGTGAGGCAGGGCCAGATGCTGTTTTGGGACATGCTCTCCTGAGAATAAAAGGCTTGGCTCTCTAAGACCTCATCAGCTGCCATCAACACTGGGACAGTGGAGAGAAAATCAAATTACATGTGATCACAAACACTCACCGAATAAATGCAACGTTGTGATGTGAGGCTGCTGCTGGAAAATGACTGACATGGGGGCAGACCAGAGACTAGAGCCATGCCAGGAATACATAAAAAATAAAATCTGCAGAGGAAAATGAAAGAAGACAAAACACTTTTCTTCAGAGGAAACACGCTGGTAAAGACAACCAACCATTCAGATCAGCCCCCACCCAAAGATAGAGAGAACAAAAGAAGCACGGAGAGAAAGGCGGAAGTTAAATTATGCTCAAACATCTCCATCACCATCAAACTCTAAATATTCCATTTTCACGTACTCATCACTGATATCGACTTGTTGATCTACATCCGATCCAGAGTATTCCAATACCAAATGCATAATAAGTGTTTTATTTTCTTAGTGGTAGTTGTTTACCTCATTATATTCAGAGTCTGAAGGTCAGATTCTCCTCACCTTTGAATTCCTGCTGCATCATTAGCCAGCACAGGCCCGCCGTACCTTCCCTGGATGATTAGCTCTGTTTAAAAATGTGGAAGAGAATTAGCATTTTAAACATGACACGTGCACATTCACCTTCCCACCGCTTGTTTACCTACGCTTCACACTTGAGGGTCTGAATGGGAGAATGAATCCTTACAGTGTTGTTTATTTTAGAGTAAATTGAATAGTGATAGTCACATGATCTACTCTGTTTTGTAGCAGCAGGATATTTGGACATCTTTCCAGCTCATTCCACACGCTTCCAAAGTTTCGTACTCAACCACATGGATGATTTACTTACTTAATTAAGAAATTGTGACGAATGATTTACCTTTGCATTATAAAACACAGACAAATATGCACACAATGACATGCTCATAAATCTTCCCCCAGAGGGACCAACTGCAGCTAAATGAGGTCATGTAACTCGTGTGTAGCTCTGCTTGTTTTGCAGGAAACTGATCTGTGTGAAATAAGTAATAGTGTGGGCAACACTGGTTCTGGCTGTGGTGCTGTTTCACTTCCTGCGAGACATAGTTTCAGCATATTTCACACTTGAGACGCCAAATTTTCGTCCTTAAACTGCTCTGGATAAGACCTGACATCGGGCTTTTCCTCTTGAACATTCCGGAAATCCAATAAACTGATATTTATTGTTTAAGTAAATGTTTAAATGTATTTTGAGCAGCTCTCAGTGGGAACGTCAGTTTATCCGGGGAAACTCTGAGGGCCTCGGTGTCCGGCTTCCAGCGGGTCGTTGCTTTGTGTGTAAAATAGGCGCGTAAATATTGTCCGCGGCTTTTGTTTCCATTTTATTCCCGAAAACATCTCAACTGAGTTTTGTGCACTTTGCCTTTTTTACCACGGTGAAAAACCTTCAAGACCTTCAAAGCTGAAAACTGACCTTCATCTCTAAATGGGATTCGGTGATTTTCACCATAACAACATTCAGTTTTCCAGTTTTCTTTTCGCTCTTGTTCTATTTTGTTTTTAAATGGACAATAACCACAAAGACACCCAGCATGAATCAAACTTTTTAGAATTATTCTAGGTGTTTTCACATCTATTTAATTATGAATTAACTAAGAATTAGTGTTTCATATATTTCTTTTTCCTCCAATCCACTCATGGAGCTGCACAAGTGCCAGGCCAGGCAATCATTTTCCTAATTACACTTTAATTCAATTTTGTATTATACTGACACCCTTCAGTGCATCTCAAACTAATCTGGCCTGTCTCACAGCATTAGCCTCACCTTCCCGGACCTTTCTCCCCACGGTTGCTTTTGAAGGCAGCGTTCTGAGGACCGTCTCTAAGAACATGAGACCCAGTTCATTTTGGATGAACAGGACAAACAGAAGAAAAGGAATTACTCAAATCCTGTTTAATTTTGATATTTCTGTCCACTTGAATGTAACGTATAGGTCACCCTGTATCAATAAGATATGGCCAATATCCCACCCTGGAACACTTAATTTAATTTTCTTTAATTTTGACTTCTTGATTACTTACGGTGCTTTAATAATACAATTTCTAATCCTTTCAGGACAAAAGGCAAATGCAAAACTTGAAAATAAGTGTTTCCAAATTTCACAACAAGGTATTGATTCAGAGAACCTTTGAGCCATAGTTAAGAACCAGACGAGGTCTCACTCTGGGGAAAGAAGCTGATACTCGCTGCCCTTTTTCTTGCTCAGACTAGCACTGCTTTCTGCACTGTTGGGAAAAATCACATTTTCTCCACCATGAACAATCTCAAAAACCTCACGCCCACCCACATCTGTCTGTTCCAAAATGTCATTTAGTAGTGCAGTCGGTGGAGAATCCACCCACATTTCTGCTTGGATGTTAATATCAGATTAATGCCTGTTTGGCCGGCACAGCCATGGCAAAAAAAACAAAAAAACAAACAAACAAAAAAACATTTTCATCCATATTTCAAAGCACAATTCCAGCCAGGCTCAACTGACTGCAGGAAGAATCTGAGTTCAAACCCCAGCCCCTACAGTGTCTCTGTCAGAGTGTCCTTGAGCAGCATATCGAAGCCCAAATCCAGTTGTTACCGTGTGTGTGTGTGTGTGTGTGTGTGTGTGTGTGCGGTCATTGAGAGAAGACTCCTGCAGAGTCACCAGCCTCTGAATGTATGGGAGTGGGTGAATGCTGTTGTAATGGAAAGCACTTGGCGCAGTCATGCTGACTACAGAAAGTGCTGTATAAATGTAGTCCATTTACGAGTCGATACAATGATCTCATTGAAGTCACTGATGAGGTTGGTGCTAATTACCAGCAAAAGCCACGGCACAGTGGCTTTTTCTGTCTGGCTTTGACAATTAAAAACTGCATTGATCAACTGTGATACAGCACAGAAAAGTTTGAAGCTTTTCCCTCTAATTAACGGGGAGTCGTACCCCGCAGGATGGAATGTTTAAACGTGCACATCTGCACATTTGTTTCTTAAGTTGCTTTAACTATTCCTCTGAATCACATCCATGTGGTCATCTGGCCCTGTGCGTGGTCCACTATAGCTAGTAAAGACACAGGAGGGAAACACTTTAACGACCGCTGTCATGCAATAATGCTGCATCAAACGTGCCATCAAAGCCCAACTCGTCTGAGACATGGAGGAATGTCGCTCGTCTGCACTTGTTTTCCATGAAAAGCTGCATGTTTTACGATTGATGGATGTAACAGGTGCAAATATTACACACAAAGAAGCCAAACAGAGAAGCCAGTGTCAAACACATTGAAGTGTTTGTGCAGGAGCAGAAATATTTAAAGGGCTAAAAACAGTGGTGGCTGTTAGAGTCCACATCCATCACAGAGGAGACTGCTGTGTTTGTCCAGAGGAGGGCTTGGTGTGTGTGAGCAGACTGCAAAGTTACCGGCCTTGGTGGCTGGTGGCCAGCCCGGAGACCAAAAATCGTCTGGACTCTTCTGGCACACGCTCGCGGGTCTGTGCAGCTATCTTTGCAAATACTGGCTTCCACTCTTTCTGTGTAACTAACCCAGGTCCTTAATGTCATACATTAATGCTATCAAACCCACACAATTCATTTTTTTAAAGCTATTAGAACATCCCTTTGCTGATTTTTTTTCTCCTCTGTAATGGCCTGAATGCTAACAGCTTCATGCATCTTTTTGACCCTTGCCTTTCTGTCTTTCTGACACTGTTGACTTGTCTTCTTTAGAACTTCATAATCCTCGTCCACATTCTCCAGGACTTGCTAAATAGGCTATTAAAATATAACCAGATAAACCAATAATTTAATGAACAACAACACTGTTGTTTTTGTCAACATTTTCTAAAGTGAAGCCTTGCTGCAAAATACCCTCTTTTCCAATTTATAACATGCATGTTCCTCAACACGTTCATGATGGCTAAAGTTTAAACTCTCTTTGGTATTTGTATCCTGCAGAGGAACCTTGCTGAAGTCATTGTCTGTGTTCCCAAGTCCCAGAAATGTCACTGCCTTTAATGCTCAATGTCTGAACTCTGACTTGTGCCATTACAAGCGCATTTGTTAAGCCACCACAGCTCAACACCTCTTAAAAGCTTTACTGCCTCCCTGGATCTCTTCCAGAGTTTTCATTTCCAACTCACACAACTCAAACTAATGCCCACCTGCGAGTAAGGCCCAGTGAGCAGGGCCTACCCAGCAGAATTAAGAGATGAAGCCAGGTTTTCTGTGTTTTGTGCTATTTACACCCTCAAATCAATGTTCAAATGTCAATCAAGCATTTTCCAAAACAAATAATTGTGTTGTTAGCTGCCCTGCAGCTGCATGCTGGCTGCTCCTCACAATTCCCATCAGTTTTCCTCTTCGCTAGCGTGAATAATCTGCTGTGGGACAACGAGCCCAGCACTGCAGTTGACAGATTTAAAGATCAATCAGCCCGTGTCACAGATAATATCAACTACAGCCGGCCACATGAAGCTGAAAAAAGCAACCAATGCAGCCAGCTGATAAGGATTCAGTTGGATGAAAGATGGTAGCATGTTGTCAGTTTTCCCTAATTGAGCGAAGCATTTGTCAGCACATCTGTTGTGCTCATCTGCTGAAATCTGTCACCCAGATTAAAACAGACATCCACACAAATGGGGTGGTTTTACGCCAGACAGGTGTTCTGAAAAACCAAAACAAAAAACGTTATTTTCTATGTTTTATTTAAAAAATATGAGCTTCGTTCTTTAGCAAAAGAATGTCCGCTATCTGTGTTGTTGACATGGTTTGGACACGTGATTTTTAAATAAACGCGTTATATATCTGCTAGTCAGGTGTGTAGTTTTAATCCAACTGTGCCTGCACAAAGACATGGGTCTCCCACGGTAACATCATTGTGTTCCTGGGATTTCCTAAATAAATAAATGCAGCGTGCATCTTGGATTTCTTTACGGTAGAGAGAAACGATCCCTCCTTGACATTCAGTGGATAATCCACTCTTCCCAGGACCAGGCGTCCTTGCTCGATAACAAAATGCCATGCATGTCAAATTGATGAGCCAATGGCTGCCCAGCAGAGCACAGCAAGCTAACAGCCAAGAGCACCATCAGGTTTCTATCACCATTCTCATCAAAACATGCCTCCCTGCCTGGCCCACTTCCTGTATGTGCCAACACTTATGTCGCATTTGAAAGCAACTGTGGAGCAAGGGGAGAGGAGTGCCTGTGCTGCTGCAGCGCAGCGCCCCCTGCTGGTCGTTTCCATAGCAGACGGCAGCAGCACAGAGCAACAACGTGCACTGGCTGGCTGCTCACAACTACCTGATCACTGATGTTGTTGTCATCAAAGACTCATTTGATTGGCTTGACTGCGCTTGAAGGACAGTCTTCCACAGCAGCTGAGAACTGTCAAATACCTTCTGTTTTGTATTTGAAGCTTTTTCTTGTTATATCTGTGGGGCAGAGATGCACTGCGTTGTTAGCAGTTCTAGGTTTTCTTTGTGAATTTTAAGCAACAGTTATATGTATGTGAGGGGGAAAAAAAATAAAATACGAGTGCAGGTTGGAGATGATCTATGGCTTCGGCTGGGAGTGATCTGACACTTTAACTTCATACCAAAGTCTCATGCTGGTTAAATTTAGAGCAGAAAAACGACGCACCAGGGGCGGGAAAGGACGGAACGACCTGTGGCAACAAATATGCCTCCTTTCTTGCCACCAACAACGCATTTTTCACAGGTTTTTTTTACCAATAGTTTTGACATATTGCAGCTGTAAATGCAGGCGTGTTAATGAGCGCTTTGTCTTACTCAGACTTAGGCGCCTACCTAATGTCCTCCACCGAGGCTCCTTTCGGCTTCCTGCTTTTATAAATATCAAAACTCAGCAAAGCCCTCAAAGAAAATTACTGGGTTTTTTATAAGGCATTTTTCGTGATTTATTATTCTCTTTCCAGATTCTGCCTCTATTACAAATGGGTTACTGCTGTAATGTTTCTCAAAAAAAGCTAAAAGTACATATGGACCTTTTTAAAAAAAACAACAACAAACAAATGACATAATTACCCATGTTTTTGTTCAGTGTTTCAAGTTGCTTTAGGAAGCAATTGGAAGATATATGGATATTTTCTGACCTGGCAGCGGTGCTCACTTTTCCTTAGAAAAAATACCAAACACTCATACTGAAGTAATTTAATTGCAATAACCACCGTGTGTCACACACCCGCCCCAGTAAGCTCCTGTAATACCCTGCTGTTAGAACGCCATTTTAATAAACGCGCGAGCCATATTATGGGTTTCTGTCATGTGCAGCAGAGCAGGACAGCGTGCACCACTCCACATCAGCCCCTGCAGGCAGGGCCCTCACCCCCACTCTTTCCTCTCATTCAGCTTTTATGGCAGCAAACGGAGCGGAGGGAGTGCGAGGACAACAGGCTTTGTCGAGGTTCGCGCCTTGTTGTCAGAGCAGATGTTTGGGGCCAAATATAGGATCTTTTTTCTCAGGTAAACAACAGGTCATCCCGAAGGAGGCAAACATCTTTGCTCCACATGTGGCTGCCTCAGGGTGCTCCTCACCTCCATCGTGGGGTGTTTACTGTCATCGACGTCGAGGCTGATGTCATCAGCAGGTGTCTTATCAGAGGGAGAGCATTTGGACAGGCTGCCGTGTGCTCAACCTGCTACCCTGAAACCCAGAGTCTGCAGGATGGCGCATATTTGTTTCTGCATATGAGCAGCTCCAGGATCAGTGTTGACAAGACTCCTTGACCAGCAGACCCTGCATTAATCAGGGGAAAGCGACTCAAAGACGCCAACTCTGTGTTCATTCTAGTTCACCTGAGGAACCTGCCCATGATGCTTTTCCCTGGAGCTAACACGGCTTCCAACCGTGAATAGGGGGTGGGGGGACTCAGCAGAGGTTCCACCTCCACCCATCAACCAATCAGAGCTTCAAAGCAGCAATGCCATCAGCATCCTCTTAGTCAACAATGGCTCTGAAAACCTGGATGCTTTTAACAAACGTCCGTGTTTTGGAGGTTCAGTAAATGCTGTCCTATTAGGACATCGTTACTGTCAGTTGGACCGCTTTGCTGAGTCAGATCTCTGAGAGAGGACACAAATCAGCAGTGATAAATATACTGTATAATGTCTATAAAACATAAAAGGCATCATCACCAAACTTGTAATGGCATATTTCAAAATGCTTTTCTAGTCAGAGTGGTGAGAAGAGTGGTTTACATGTTTTTTTTGCATGTTTTGAAAAAGGATGAATCAGATTTTGGCATCTTAATCTGTATTTTACATCCCCAGTTAAAAAAAAGGGGGGAAATGCTGGATTAGAATGTATTTCATTGCTATGTTTCAATCCTACTCACTCAAAACACATTTTCAGAGCTTCTGAGCTGCACCTCAGCAGGCCTGAAAAGGACAGACAGTTCTTTTTGAACAGCAATGACACAGAATCTCCACGGGACATTCATTGAGATTCATCCTGGATTTCAACACACACGTTTCATTTTTACCAGATCTCCTTTTCTCCACAAAAATGGGTCAATAAGTAACAGAGCATTTTGCGTCCATGATTTTCCAATCTTTTTCCTACAGTTTACATCTTGATGAACACCACAAACTGCATCCCAAGAGAGTTCCTCGTACTGTTAGAAGTAAAGCAGCGAGAAAACATGTTAAGAGGATTAAAAATTTGAGAAACGGGGGTGTGGCGAAATATTCTCCAAATGCTGAATGACAGTGAGTTAATGGAGCCCAGATTAGTGTGTGGGGATAAAGTTTTTGGTCAGTCTTTGGAAGGGCACACACTTTAGCACCACAGCAACAACGGGAAGTAATGGAAAAAGATGAAAACACAACCTTGCAACAGCTCACGCCGAGTTACCACACAACTCACATTTTTGATGACCTCGCTCATTCTAGCTTAAGGATGCGACACACACCCCTGCTTTTCACACTCCTTTCTGGTGCATACAACCCGGAGAGAAGAGGGAAGTAATCTGCTTTGCCAGTTCCACCCGTGCCTGCTTGTGCTCTCAGTGGTGCTGAATCTTACTGTAAAAAGGTTTCATGCTTGTATTTGTCATACGAAGTGCTACAACTACCAATATAAGTCTTCAAACTAAGGAAACAGACATGAAAGTGACTGGTGTGTGTTTTATCACTTTTTTTTTACAACTTCTTTAGGAACACTGCGCATTTATTACGTGTTTTAGTGCTTAATAAATTCACAGTGTTGGTGTGGGCAGATGTGGTGTTACAGATGTGAGGTCAGATCCCAGAAGGTGCTGCTGCCGCACGTGATCACACCCGCTGATTAAAACATCACTGAATTTTTCAGTCTAACAAAAATTTATTTTTACTTGGAAAGCCAGTCACAAGATCAATGGAGTCTGGTTCTTTAACCCATATAATTGCTCTGCACCGCCATGCCCACAACGTTTAGCCCAAATGCTGATAACTGATATTCATCAAGCCATTATCAACAGTTGGGCCAAACTGGAGCTGGATGAAATCCTAAAGAGGAATTCATTCAAATTGCAGCTGCACAAACTGCCCCAGAAACTTTGACCGTTTAAGTCAGAATGGCCGACGTTCTGTTTGTCTGAGACCAGGGGTGGGCGGCTGGACATGTTCCACAAAGGTGGCCAGTATTTTAAGAAACATCCTGCTGATGAGCTATTTTCCTCAAAAAGCCTGAGAATGAAGAACATCAACGAAGAGCAGAACAGAGACGATGACCGTCGGGGCCAGCAGCAGAGAACTGAGTAGGTAAGATCTTACTAATTCAGGAATCCATGGGCTGGGGGAGATCTGGGTCCTTTAACGGGACAGTTTTCTTTGAAGAAGAGATGATTTTTAGTGGAAAGGAGGCAGCATTTGCATCTGTACTTAACAGTTAACACAGGCAGGGAGTCGATACCTGGAGAGCAACACAAGGACCTGAACCTAAAGCCTGACCTCCTGCTAGAAGACAGACTAAACACCAACGCTTCAGGGGAAGCAACCTTTATATTAATGCTACATATATCCTAAGGGGGACTTTGATGTCTGACCAAAGCTCTAGTTTTCAGATTAAAAGTGACAACATTAAAGCAAATAAATAACAAAGCATAAAACCAGCTATATTTAAATCTAAACCTTAACTTACAAATAAAACATATTACATGAGCAAGAGTTGTTTTCTGTGTTCTACAGTATGGAGAGTAATCATCTGAGACTTTGGGGGAAAGAAGTAAGTGTCTATGAAAGCATTCAGTCTCTGTGACCAGCCACTTTTGTTTGTGGACACCAAACATTTCCAGCCTTCATCATTGTCGATTACACCTCGACTACAACATTTGGAATCACAATTTAGCTCAGATATTGAGTTTATCAACAGTTTAAGATAATTAGGTCGTAAAAGTTCATTGCTCACACTTAACAGGCCTACAAAAATGTAACTAAAGTCACATTTGCGTGTTCACAGGTTAGAAATGGATATGTACAAGGTGTTATGGATGAAGAAACACAGTCTTCAGCCATTGAACTCCACGGAATAAACACACGGTAATTTTGTGTAAACTGGATTCTTTATCTCAAACCACTCAGTAAATCTGTCACATTCCTTATTTTTTTATCGTTTTGGTTTGTTTTTTTTTTTTTTTTTTTTTTTTTTTTTTTTTTTTTTTTTTTTTTTTTTTTTTTTTT
>BJFM01000781.1:12553-30809 GCA_016586285.1 Arothron firmamentum | reverse complement strand
CACACACACACACACACACACACACATGCTCGATGGACTATTGACTGAGAAATATTTTGAAGAGCCTGTAAATTGGTCCAACGACTTCCAAATGATGTTTGGCCCCACCTTCTTGAGAGGACATGTTAGCATGCTAGGTGAAGGGGCGGTCTAAACTTTTTTCTAACCAATCAAGCTGACAACCCTCTTCATTTGGCTTTTGGAGAAATTATTGTGAAGGCTCTGCGGGCTGGATTAAATAGTTCAGCGGGCCACATGTGGCCCCCGGGCCTTAGTTTGCCCAGCTATGGTTTAAACGGAAGCCATAGTCCAGGTCTCCCAACAGCATCTCTAAATCTCTGGACTGAGAGAGGGAAATATTTGAATACTTGTTGGGATTAGTTAACCACAGTCACCCATCTTCGTGCCCCATCTCCCACTTTGGCTACCTCCAAGGAGGTCATGGTTTCTTATTTGTCTGATTGTTAGCAAAACAAGTCAAAAGGTTATGAACGTATTTTAATGTCATTTTTGGGACATGTCGATAATGGTACAAGGACCAGATGATTGCATTTTGGTGACTTTGCGGATAACTGTACCATCCCAGTGTGGTAGTTTCGGGTGTGACTCACAATATGTTGGTAAATGAGCTGCTTGGCGGAGGTCTGCAAGTTCTTTTCTAGTTTATAAAGCCATCTTATGCCTACTCCCTCGATACTTGTGTGATTATTTTTGGTTACCAGACTACTTATTACCTCCGGCAAGGGGGTTATGTTTTTTTTCTTGTCTCTTTGTTAGCAAAATAACTCGAAAAGTTATCAACAAATTTTGATGAAATTTTCAGGAAATTTTGATAATGGGACAAGGGAGAAATGCAACGTGTTCACTGACCACCAAAGCCTGACCTCTGAACTCTGGACCGTGCTGTGCGTGACTGCTGATGGAGACTGTGGTCTTTGCACCAACCAGTCATTCTGGATATAATCCATCATCTGTTATCAAAGATAACGCACACAACGACAGCAGGAAAGGGGTTTTTCGGGGATTTTTTTTTATTTATTTATTTTTTTTAGGTTTAAACAGAGGGAGATAAAGGCTGTTTTCAGTTCAGTCAGGTTTGGCATCAAAACTCTGCAAAAGAAGGTAATTATATGGCCATAAAACACCTGCCAGTGATCATATACAGCCTCTGGATATGAAGTGTGCAGCAATTTCAGCTTATGGAAAACAGCATTTGTTTGCATGGTACTATACAGTCAGCAAAGAACCAGTTTATTTATTTATTTTCCCCTAGTTGACCTTAAACTTTAAACATTTTTTTTAACAAATGCACCTGTTTTATCCATCTACAACATTCTGTAGTAACCAGGAGCAAAAAAGGGGAAGAAAAAAAAAAAAACTTTGCAAATTTAATTTGCACTTGGTCATTATCTTATGTCCTAGAGGGATATAAGAGCTAATCAGAAAATCTACTGCATGTCTAATAAAGTCCAGCAAGGTTACAGTGGTCCTCGTAATCGCCTGCATCTACATTCTGCATGCTCTCAGGGATTCCAAACCAATTTTAAAATGATTTACCTGCTATAGAAGTAGACTATTTCGCATCAACTTTTATTGACTTGGGAAAGAAAATGCTTACTGTGTGAGAAATCAAATAAAAGTGCAACTCCAATAAAAGAACTGAAGCAAAAGCAGTTTCTCCAATCAATCTCTCATTTCTAGATTATCATTTCCAGAAATCCCCGACCATATGCACGAGAATTTATCAATACGCTGGTAATGTGATCTTTCCATACTGTGTGATTATTTTCTGTCGTTCCTACACCATGATGTCGTCAACAGTTGCAGATAAACTTCTAGGTCTCTCGGTTTTAGAGATTATTTCTTCTACGCAGTTCTGAGACAATAAGCACCATTCACACGTCACGTTGAGCAGATTCCAGTCTTTAGGAACTGCGCTGTCAGTTTAGTGAGCCATGTGAGGCTCCCTGCCATCATGCTCACACTGCTGGAAGGCTGGGAAGGTTTCTACTGACCTGGCTCATAACTACAAACATAAAACTCTATAAAGCTGATATTTGGGGCTTGTCAGCCAGCTTATCTCTGTGCTGCATAATGATGTGTGAGCATTCCAGGCTCATTGCTCCCTCTTTATACTGTAGAACGAAGACTCGGTGACAGAAAGTAATAAATTACTCCAGCACACTCTGACTTCTGCATAAGTCGAAGGGAGCCACCAAGAGGGAAACAGATTGTAGATTGTTTTGTGTGCAGAGGGAGAGTGGGGGAGGTTGGTCGTGCCATTTAGATTAATGCACCTCCCTGCTTTAAGAAAGGAATTTGAATTTTCAAGTGCAATGTAAGCGATAATGCAAGTGCAAGATGTATTACTTTGCATATTATGTGTATGACTTTGGGATTATGCAGTAATTCACCTATTTGGTCAGATGGCGGAAATGTGTGTTGCAGTTAGAAATTCAGGAAGTCGATTAGTGAGGTCCTTCACACTCATTCAGACGCAGGCAGCTGCTTATGATGAATGCGATGACCCTGGGCAGTGGAAGCAAGGGAGAGCTGGGAGGAAGAGAGTAAAGGATTTCATAAATATATCATGTGACAAAAAATAAGCAAATATGTTTTAAAAGACCAAGAAAGAATGATTGTTTTTCTAGTGTGCACCCTGAGAGGTGTGTTGGCATCGAGAGGCTGTTGCTAGTCTTAATTCTATCAACTACATTTTTTTACATGTCTAACTATTTTAATAGACTGCTGCTCTATTACAAATCTTATCTTTGAAGATCTTTTAAAGACATGCATATCGCTAATTGCAGCATTATTTTTAGCCCAGATAATTGTACCAGCATTGTAATGTCTTCATCTGGGCCTGTTTTATCACAACCTTTACCATTCTCTCCTGTATATTTAGGTATGCAACAAAACCCTTTTGATGGTGCTACTGAAGAGTTTCCAAAGCTTGGACAGGCTGCCAGATATGTCTCTGCACCACCTGGTCAGACTGTGTGAAGCCCTGTTTCAAACAGATCATCCTCTCAGCCAGTTTCAATTAGTTTTCCCATAATGGCTGCTGTCAATGGTTTGCGATCACCATATTCTCAGCTGAGGCACCACATGCAGGGAACTGGTGCATTTCAAAATTCATGCTTACATCAGACCACCAGCCAGACGACATTACAAGAAGGTCATTGACATCAATAGCTTTAGGGTCTTTTATGGATCTAAACATGAATTAATATCACCTTATTTAATGTAATGTGTAACAAGGTTTGGTGCAAAAAGGCTCTTTTGGATGAGAATGCTAGGAAAACGTGAATGATTAATGTTAATTTGTCAATTATTTTCAGCATTGAAACCATTTTCTTGCATTTTACATCTCTATCCACAGCCTCTGTTGTCTTTGTATGCACGGCACAAGCAAAAAAGCAACTCCAAAAAAAAAAAAGTGACTTTACATCACTGTGTATTCAGCAGAAGCTTTGAGGGGCAGTAAATCTCTGCACTAAACAGCTTTGTTGTTACACTTTCAATGCTGTGTGTAAAAACAGTTTCTTCCCACTATTTATAAGCTGCAGCAAAGGAATAAGAATTGCAGCTAAGCAGCCTTCGCTGTGATTGATCTGTCATTGGGCGTCCAGCGTTACTGATGAAAGCAGTAACCTGGATTTACCTCAGGCCTGTGTTTGTGGTACAGAGCTCTCAGATGAAATGTGAGCCTAATTACATTTTATCTGATGCCCAGCAGCAAGCCCTGCCCTCTGAGAAATTAATATCAGAATGTCCACTGCACCCAGTCTCAATTACAGGTTTTCCAAAAGCATCAGCTGCCGTCCTTGTTAATGTGCAGTCGGGGGGAATGGGTGAATGCAGCACTGAAATAGCATCCGAGTGGCTCGGTTCAATGTTGGTACACAAACACACACAGCAAGCAAGCATGCCTTCATTCATAAGTTACCTGATGATTCACTTGTAGCCTTCCTGAAAGAATAAATAAAATGGGTAACCTGCAGTTTCCTCTGAGGTCATCACTGAAGCCAGGCATCTGAAAAGAGAACTCAGTCATGAAGCTAACTCGAACCCTAACCCTTTTTTAGTCTAATACCCGACAATCAACCAAAGAGAATAAACATTAAAGCTTTTAATTTATGCTGCAGGAGTCAGATTACATTGTTTAATCTCATTTTGGATTGAAATATTTAATTTAACATGTCAGGCAAACAGAGTCAGGTCACGTTTCCTGTCAGGAGCTGCAAACCTTCCATTTAACATAAGGGGAAAAAAAGAACAAACCCACCCTTAAACAAGCAGGAAAAGGACGACTGAAGAGTGTATAGTTAGGACTGTATGGCAGCACTGCCCGAGCATGGGAACAATCTCTGCTCCAACATCATTATGGACGCTGCAGCATCATTCTGGCCTTGCTTGTGTGTGTCTCGCTTGCCTGCTGAATTTTCTCTGACTTTTGCTTGTTTCATTTCAGAGAGACAGAAAATAAAACTATTAAAAGAAAACCTGGCATAGGTCTTAGTTAACCACCCTGCATGTTTGGCCTTGGCTGGGGAAAAAATCATTAATAAAAAAAAAATAAAAAGTGACCAAGCAGCTTGTGGTCATGTTTACATGGTGGTGATGGATAGTTACACTGTGACAAAATTGTCAGGATTAAAGAAAAATCCCACACAATTTCTCGTGCACTGCTTAATCCTCTCCAATAAATACCTGACACTATATTTTCAGCAAGGCCATCCAGAGCTGATGGCTGTTGTCAACACCGCGGGGTTGAGCCCTGCTGAAGGACAAGCCGAGGCGATGAGCTGGCCGTGGCCTCTCTTGCAAATGTCCTTCAGCTTCACAGCAGAACCCAACAATGATTATGTGTATGTGTGGAGGAGAAAGGCTGGAAATAGTTCCATCTCCTGTAGCTGCACTTGACCGTCAATATGCTACAGTGGGATACGGTAACACATCATTTCCAACCGTTGTTATGATCCAGAAAAAAAGGAACAAGCAGCGGTTGCTGAAATTAACTGTTTTGAAAAGAGCTGCCTGAGTATGTCCGGCATTATTAAATGCCTGCTGCGACGCCGCTGCATTTAATTACCTGTCAACGCATGCAGCACTGCTAGCGTCTCCTTAATGCAGCCATTGCAACTTCTTACTGACTCAGTTATTTTATAGCACAATAAGCATGTATTCAGGGATGTGGGGGGGAAAAAAGATGTCTAAAAAAAGCTAAAACTATCTTGAGTGGAAGCTTAATGCGTGACATAAAACACTTCTTACTCACCCACTGTGCTTCTCCAGGGACTTTTAAATCCCTCATTCAAACATCGACGCATACCCAGCAGCTCAGAGTGGAGTGAGAGCTTTATAAACTCCAAGTAGTCGCGCAATGCAGGCTGGTATTACTCTTCACAGTTGCTGCATTTATCCCCTAATTCCTGATTATTCAGCAGTGAGCTGCTAGGTGTGTGTAAATTACAACAGAATAGAAGACAGATCTCATCCCTGGGGTACCTCTGCTCCGTGCATTTCTTCTTTTTCTTCTTCTTTTTTTAATTAGGGCTTAAAAGTTTAATGCTAACTGCTCTCGCTTTAAGGGCATTGGAGGTGATTATCACAGGCAAAGTATTTTAATAACACATCATTTAACTTTTTTTTTTCCTCGGAAATCCCTGTTTAGGGACTTGTTGAATCTTCGTCCTCTGGAGTGCAAAAGCTTGAATGTTTAAAGAAATTCCCAATTTTAAAATTGCAGATATTTGAGTTATAAACTGATTATTCAAATGCTTTTGGGAGACCAAACTATGTAAAGTGAATAAATGCTGCATGAGGTCTTCTTAGCGCACATTTACCAAAGATTCTAGTTTCCATGTTGTGCTACCCAACAGCCAGCTTCAGGGATGCGGCTTTTGTTATCCACTATGTTGTGGTGTTGTTTTCTTTCTAGAATCTCACAAGGCCCGATGCTCCAAACCAGCAAGTGTCTGATATTTTTGTAACCTTTCCTGTGATTATTGTTGTTCATTGTTCAGTTGCTCAATAAAAGATACATAAAAAAGAGCAAGTGATGGATCGATGGGCTGGGACCAAGTTTAAGTTCTGTTTTATCGGTGAGAGACAGTTCTTAATTTGTCTAATTGAAGAAGTCACGGCAGATCAATGAGCTTCACCAGGCCACATTCTATGGCAAAGATCGAGTAGCACAAATAGATCTCCAGTCAGTGACAAGGCTGTGTGTGTTTACAACACATCCCTTATCTTTCCTACCCCCTGTTGGGCCGTCCTGTCCTCCGCCATGGTGCAGGAATCCAATTATGTTCCCAATATTAACTCCTTCAGAGAATTAACCCCACACACCGCCAGTCTTTGAGCAAATAAAAGTAGGTGAGGAACCCGCGGCTGGTGTTAAATGAGGGAATAAATTATGGATGTGGCTCTGCTTGCCTCTTGTCTGTGTGCCACTGATCATACCCACCTGGGGGCTTCTAAATAAGATCGTACGCTGGCTGAGAACAACACAGCGGTTCATTGATCCCAACCCTGCGGTAAAGCCTCTTCCCTCGAGTGGCATACGAAGGTTGTGGAGAAAGGGCGTTAAAAACAAACCACGGTACACAGGACAGAAATGGGCCTGTTTACAAACGGGGGAAGGCCCTGTGACCGAGCTGCCCTCCAGGAAGTGGAGCCGGCGCTGTGGATGTTCTGTAGAAGCTTGTGCATCTCAGGATGGTCATACTCAAATCAAACGTGGCACATTCTCAAGTGTGGTTAAATTGCTGTTGAGGCTGTGCAATTAATCTGCTCTGTTTAATAGATCTGCAGCAGGTGGAACAGCTGCAGCACACAGTCCCAGTGTGCTGCTAGCAGAACCCGCAGAACACATGTGCAGTCTGTATAGACTGTTTTGATGTGTTCGGCTGCCCGCAAACTAGCACGAGTGCGAGCTTATGAAGTGCATCACAGGCAACAACATCAGAGAGCGCCGCAACCAGCAAGGACATTAGACATGTGACTAAATGGACATGAAAAACAGAAGGCCTCAGCTGTCGTCAGAGCAGAATGAAAGAGGTCGCCGTATTGATCGGGAAGAGGTCAAAGTCATCAGCCAAGAATCCCACCTAAAGGGCATATGTGATGCTAAAGGCTGGCAGGGAGCACAGCACCTGCTATCACACTACCCAGGATCCATCTGTGTCCCACATACATCCAAAAGACCTCGACATCACAGAGCGTTAATGTCACCCAGCAAACAATAGCTCCTTGGCCATTCCTAACGATGCTCTCATCCTCACCTCACGTCTCAGGCTGACACAAAAAGGCCTGTAGCCTCGGAATCTTGTCTTGCTCCTATTTGGGCACAAAACATTAACGCTGCGTCGAGTCGCAGCAGCCGCATGGTTGAGTTTGTCATCGGGAACCTCAAATATGCCAGTTGTATCTTGTGTGAGCATTTTGTGATCTGTTGCTAAAGGCTGCTAAAGTCTGTGTGACTCACATGTTGACGAGGCTAAACGATGAATTAGTCTGTGCAATTGCTCCAACCCATTTACTCTTAATGGCTATAAAGGCACTGGAAGCACTTAGGTTCCCTGGATATTTCCAAATGCATAAGGTCAATGTTACACTGTTGATTTTAGAGAAAATGTCACAGGTCTATTTGTTTCCAGGATATGCAGTCATTACATCGCAGAAAATTTAGAATTGGAAAGCCTTCAGAGTCTGATCCCTCGGTAGATGAAGGTCAAGCACAGGCAGATAAGTTTGGCTCATCAGCAGCACCTGTATCTAAACACCAACATGGCGCTCACAGATTTCTGGCACATCTTCCATCCAATTTTATTAAAGCAGCAGAGACAAACCATGAAGATCACGGAAAAGTCGGTGTTAATGGCAAGTCAGAAAGGCAGATACAAAGAAAAAAAATAGCACTCCCATACTAAAGAAACGAATGAAGAGGTGGAAGGCCAGGACAAATTGAAAGAATAATAATAATTGAGTGATAGGCTGGTTAAAACCAACAGTGTTGTGGGGACACAGAAGAATTTTTTGACTTTGCTACCCAATGGCAATTTTCCCAATCGTAGGTGTGTTCAGCAATGCTGTGATCAGAGGTGATTCTTTTACACAACCACACTCTGGCCGCAAATTTCCAGTGAATAGTGAAATTTCTCCTCATACTAAGTTTATAGTTTACCTTCTCAAATGCTCCTGTGGCCAAGAGAGAATTCAAGACCCGCATTTCCGAACATAAAAGCAGCATCAGGAATCATGATGAAAAGTCCTCAGTTCCGAGACATTTCAATGCTTTTGGACATGATTTGTTTATACTTTGGTTTCAGGGGATTGAGGAGGTTAAACCGTTGAGCCGTGGTGGCAATAGGGGGAGATTCCTACTGCAAAGAGAGGCGTTCTGATTCACACCCTACAAACAGAACATCTACGAGGTCTGAATGAAGAACTGGTACTTACCTGTTATTTGTAAGTACCGTCTTCGTAAAAATAACAAACAGCTGTGTCTCTGATTCACATTTTATTATTTTATCTTCGTTAATTTCCGCTTTTGGTTGTGACAATGTATTGTTTTTTGTTAATATGAAACTAGGATCTATCCCTCTGATAAAGGCATGTGGTACTGAGGTTAGGTTACTGTTCTGAGGCATGTATACATTTTTTTTTTTTTGCCTCAGTGGTGAACCTGTTTCTCTATTTTGTGGTATCATCCATTTTGTTTAATTTATTTGTTTTTATTTTTTATTTTGCAGTTTCACTGTGTTTTGAGTTATGGTGGCTGATAATCTGTACACCTGTGTTTGTGAGTGGCGCCATCCTACGGACTTTTTTACGCACACTGGGGAAGACGTTAGTCGAAACACGTCTGTGGGTTTGATTGTTGGAAGGTGAAAGTATATAAACATATTTTTTGAAGGACACTCAAGTGTTGCTGGCCGTTCAGGTCAGAAAGGCATCCAGCCAAATTATAAGAAAAGACATTATTATATCAAGCACTTCCTCTCAAATCCTCACCAAAAAGGCACATCTGCAGAACCAGTTTCTTGTTGTTTACGTTTCAATCTACCTGCTGCTGAAGACGAAGCAGGAAGAGCTTGTTTGGGAAAAATCCATCATTCTTCTCACACGTGTGCTCGCAGGACTGTGGTGAGACATCATTAGCGCTGCGTGAGCAGATACAGCCTGTCTGCTCATTCCTGTGCTGCATTATCACAGCAGGGATTCCATCCCATCAGCTGAGAAACACAGGGGTGTGCAGCAAGCACGGAGAGTCAGCCTCCGCTTGTGCTGCGACACAGACGCAGAAGCGCGGTCAGATTCGCGCAACGACGCGCTAAAATCAGCCGTCGTAAACAGGTTCCTCTGAAAAGCTCCTGGCGTCAAACTTGTCACTGACAACCGTGAGGCGAACTAATGAGGTGGCTGCTAATCAGACAGGCAAAGCAAATCTGCAGTTATTATCTTCCTTGTTTACAGCGGTGGAAAGAAAAGCGAGACAGCGCGGCTGTTCTGATGCGCAGAGGACAGGAACAGCTGCATTAGGATGACAGAAGGAAAAAAAAAAAGCTATAATAAGTCTCAAAAATCCCAGATGTGTCAAAAGATTTCTATACACAGCTCACTGTCCTTCATTACACACTGGCTTCAACATCAGTGGTGGAGCCCACAGCTAGTGCTGATGCTGCCCAAGAGTCACATGATGAGAGAAAAGTGGAGCCCAAAAAATGAGACTTTCATCCAAATATAGACGGATATCAATGATGATCATTGGAAAATCACCTGAGAGCCAACAGCGCTGATGCTGAGGGAGACTTCAAGCGTCAGGAAGTGGAGCGAAAAGCCTCTCACCTTTGATGGCACCGCTCCAACTTTAAAATTAGGAAAATAGGTCGAGGAAGAGAAAATCCCACAATCGCAATAACTCAGATGTCATTCTCCTCAGCAAAACTGCACTTTCTGTCCAAAGGAAGAGAGATTATGTGATGTTATATCTGCATGGGAGATAATTCCTCAGTTTTCCAGACCAATTTAACTAATCATGATGTCACACATGCAAGCATGAATGCAAATTGCTTCAAATTTTAAATAGTACGCACAACTGTGCTTCCCAGCCACACATGCCCTGAGATCTGATCGTAATCTCATTCTCTGAGCGGCGGTTGTTGCATATGCATGACCAGGAGTGCTTCTAAATTCAGACATGAGAATCTGCACACCTGTGAGACGGCAGCCAGGCTGCTGGAAGTCAAATCAGCCTGAAGGTTCTATCTTTAATCCAGTCATTGTTGCTCGTCTCACACCTTGTCTGTCCCACTGGGAGGACTGCAACATCTGGCAGGCCTGACCCACAACTCCCTTCATCCCTCCTTGATGGGACAGTTTCAAAACACACAGAATATCTTCTAGCTACACAGTCAAACAGACGTTAACCATCTTATGGCATTTACAACTCCAGATTATTCCAAATTTCAAAAAACATCCTCAGATTATTGTTATATTGACTAAATTGGACTGTTGGTACCAGCAGGATGTAGAGATGAGAACATCATCAGGCGCACCAGCTCCTCATGCTAAATGCTAGCCGAGCTCATCTTGACTGCTTTCAAAAGGAAATTAGAACCTTTTTAATCTACTGAGAAAATGATTTGACTCCTTATTTAATTAATTAGCTCACTTAACACCAGCTAATGAGTGCCTGAACTCATGATGAGGAAGATATTGACCAGAGGACGGGAAAAGGCTGCCGTCACTCAGCGCTGGGAATCAAAGACTGGACTCAAACCCGGTTTTAAGATGAGGGTGATGCTAGTGTCTGATTGGGTTTATTGGAATTTGGCCCAAAAAAGGTCGGCTTCAAGGTTTGAAAGAGAGGGTGAGCACCTCTTTAAAAAAAATGCCAAGGCAGAACTAGCTGTGAAGCTCCAAGCTAAGCTCACCCTCAATCCAGATGAAATGAATTCTAGCTCACTTGATCTGAGTGATTCCATGACCTTCTGGAGGGGTCAGATGAATAAATTGAGATGTTGAATTATGGCTCAGTGTCAGAGTTCCAGCTGTGGTGCTTAAAAGGCACCACAGCTGGAAAAAGGGAGAATACTCTGACGTGTTGTTTACAGCAGGTGTGAGTCAGACTCTGAGCACACAATAGTTATGAAAACACAGTTATGAGTTATGAAACAATTAATAAGGATTGAAGCGAGCATGTAAACGTACAGAACACTTGATGTTTGGTTTAATTTAATTACTTCAGTTTATTTATATAGCACCTTTTACAATAAAAGTGTCTCTAGGTGCTTTACAAAGGCAGAAACCCAGAGCCTGAACCCCCAGGTAAGCACAGTGGCATGACAAAATCTCTTCTAACATGAAGAAACCTTGAGCAGAACCAGGCTTACAAGGAGGAACCATTTTATTGATGACAGATGTTTATTAATATGAAATAAAACATCTGGCAGCACCATAATGTTATAATATTCACTGATTAGTATTTATTTTATTTTTTGGATGAGAAATATTCTCTTTTCTCTGTTACTTGTAAACACATGAGGTGTTGCTTTGGCTGTTGTTGGTTTTGGGTTTTTTTGGCCAGTAAGTCGGGGGGTCAAAGGTCAAGAACTCAAAAGCTCTATTTTCCTTGTAAAGTGCTACTGTTTAACCTCCCTCTTGGTTAAGAAGTCTTCTTCTACGCTCCTGCCAGCGGGGCCTAATTAGCTGTTTATTTTTCTCGTTTGTTGAATCTGTCATACTGGGTTCAAACATTTGGCTAACTGGTGAAACGCTGGTTGTCCTTGAGTTTGTCAGTGTCAGCTGTTCAGCATATATGTGATCTTACAGCGAGTTTATTAATGCTCTAATTAGTGTCATTCCAACATATTCAAAGAGGAGCCAGGAATTCATCAGGATGAAGTACGGCAAGTCGTTTACTTTTCTAATGCAATACTAATGCTTTATTTCAATTTCTGAGATTTATGATGGCGCACTCCATTTGAAGGCACTTTCAGTGCAACGACTGTTGCGCTGCGTCTGTGAGGTCTTCGACCCTGTGATGACTGTTTGTGTTTGTTAATGTGCAGTAGTGAGCAGATGGACTGCAGATAGAGCGCTCACATGTGGTCCCCTTCAATATGAAGCAAAAGAACCAATCAGTCACGCTAAAATGAGCCCTTTGAAACAATGACTTTCAAAATGCAAATAAGGAGGAGATTAGTCTGTGTTTATGGGTTGTATTCAGCTTTAATTGGTTCATTATTTACAGAAATTACATTTTTAAACTCCACTGACTGCCACAGCTGTGCTTGGTGATACATCAAGGGAACGAAGGCTACCAGTTGAGAACATTCCTCTCAGTTCACCTGATTCCTCTTATTCCCATCTCACTTTTTCAGGTATGAGTACTTAATGCAAGGTAACTTAGTCATTACAGGCAATGCAAGGGCATTTATCTGCAGCTCCAAAAACAGAATGATGAAACTGGCATTACAGACTGGAGAGCTATGCTTCATTTACATCTTTCATACTTTCCTAAATGACTTTTTTTATTCATATTTTACTCTTTATCTCTGTCACATACACACACACACACACACACACACAAAAAAAGACTTTCAAAACATAACCAGACGCAGTTGAGTTTGCAAAGCTGGAGTTGGTGAATGTCAAAGGTAACGCGACAGCGAGGATCCCAGTTGATCCAAGTGGGGGGGCAGCGTGACCATGAGCCTGGAGCTCTCGCTGGGGAACAAACACATACCTGCTGTGCTATCTGGGAAAGATATATGAGTGTGACTGCAGCAGGGAGAGAAACAGTTCTCAGTTCTCCTGCAGCTCAGCGTGAGCCCCTCCAGGTACGCTAAATCAACAGAACAGTCTGGGGACGCTCAGTTGTACACGACACTGACTCCGGCTAACTTCTACGGCTAAGATTCCTCATCATAATCACCCCAGTCTGCATTCATTGGGATACAGAAGTTTGATAGCTTAGCTGCGTCTGACTCCACCAACACGCCATTCCACCTTAAAAGCAGGAGTCTGCACGCATGAAACACAAAAGGTGGAGTTGAAGGAATTTGCATGAAAATGTCTCCATCAGCAGCAAGGTTTGGACTAAAGCTGCATATGAAGTAGCTCCCAACTTAAAAAAGGATCTGGGAGATTTGTTGCTCAGTCAGGTGTCGCCTGCCTTAAAGAGCAGAATGATTAATGATCCAGCGGAATCTGTGAGGAGAGCTGGTGACGGGCTCCGTGGCCTCGTCTCTGGCTAGTTGTGACCAGACTGAGAATAGTCAGTGTTTGGCTGCTGGGACGTACCAGCAGAAGGAACATGTTACATGTGGAAGAAGCTGCATCGAGCAAAAGCTCACGCATGCAATACAATGTGCTTGTTAACCAGGCGTCCAGGGATCGTTTGGTGCCATCAGCATTGAGAATAAAGGCTCCCGCTCTGAAAAGCCATGCCTCCTACAACAAACAGTCACTGCTGTCTGTAAAATGTCACCACACCATCGTAGACGACTGCTTTTCATCGGGATCAGGCTTGATCCAGAGATAAAGTGTGCGTCCTTATCGACCATGACAGTTCTCGCTTCTTCTATCGCACAGAGCGTGTAGCCGGCTCCTCGCAGGGCTCCCCGCTAGCATCAGTGGCAGCAGGATTTCTGAGCAGGATTTTGCTGGTCTCAGACTCGCGAGCCGTGATCCCTGATGCAAAGCTGTCTTATCTGACAACTGTGTGCGTGTGTGTCGGGTTTTGATGTGTGTCTGTGCTCGCCTCTGCTAACACAGCCCCTAGTTATCTCAAATCAGAGCATTGGAACACAGTCCACTGCTCCAGCCCTTCCCTTTGTCATTTGTCCCCTATGTCCATCTATTATTCTGTCCATCTACCACACCCCTCCAATTTCTCCTTATCCGTCAGCCAAGATTATAACGGCCTGTCAGCATCTCGCCTGTGATAAGTTAGAGGACATTTTTTTTTTTTTTTTTTAATCTCTCTTCCACACGGGAAAGCTGACATGATTGACACTCATCTCGAGTTCTGATTGTTGTGCTGTGGGCAGATTTTAGTTGGAGTCGCTTCTTCCATTTTGATCCGGTAGCAAGGTTCCGCTGACGGCCGGGCGCTGAAGGCGTGGCAGCAGGCTCTGCCGGTTCACCCGTGAGTGCCGGTTTTCTGCTTCAGGAGGGAGAACACTGCAGTGCTTCCACATCTGATGGGTTACCGTGTTCCTCAGTGAATGCAGAGGAAACAGAATGTCTTATTGAATTCATTTGAGGCAATTTTGCTTAATTGGCACTGGAAGGTTTGTGTAAAGAGAGGCCAAAGTGTTGTGCAGTGATGGCTGCACACACAACTAGATCCAACTTCCATGTTACCTGAATCTGATGCTGCCTTATTTAGAGTTTCCAGGATTTAAATGTTCTGACTGCAGATGTTGTTTCCAAGCCCAGTTAGAGATAATCAAGCTGCTTGTGGATGGTGTCCCTCACTAAAAAACAATCTCATTATTATTTCCACGCTGCTTTTATGTGGAATAATCACTCAATGACCCTTCTGTGCCTCCATATTTACATTTGATATTTGGTCAACATGAGATGCTTTAAGAAAAGTTGCAAAGGAAAAGCTTTGCTAGCTCTGTAACTGTGGAGAAATCTAATTTGACTCTGTTATTCCTGCTCTGGTAATTGCACAGCGCCATGGAGGGAGGACAAGGAAAGCAGCTATTAAGCTGTATCTAGCAGCAAACCTCACTCCTTCCCAAACTTTAATGGATCGTACCTCTGATCCATTCCTGCTAATTGGTGCTTATTTGCCACCAGCCAATGGCCTCCCATTGATGATCACCAAAAGTTTGAAAAGATATAGGCCAATATTCAAAACATGCCTTTAGTCCATCGAGTGTTGGCTCATTATGTGGTGCTATCAGGAAATTACCATAGCTCAGCTTCTTCTATCAAAACAAAACACTTTATGGCAGAAAAATCTGAAATAAGAACGCTCTGCCAACAATGCTGTCCTTCATCTTAATTTACAAGGAGAGAAACTTTAAAACATAAGACAGATGAATGCCTCAAAACACGCGTTTGTTTCCCGGCAGGGGATTCTGCTCAGACCTTGCAATTGTCTATCGCCGTACTGTCTGTCATCACGCATTATTTCAGAACAATGATGCTCCTGTCAGGGGCTGTTGAAAGTACCTGCTATCCCAGCGTGTGTCGATGAGCGTTTGGGTAAAAGCAAGAAGTGAATCCATCCCTCCAGGAGGATCAGAAAGAGCCAGAACTTCAGAAGAAGACGTGGTCATGTGTGGGAGCAGCGCTGCGTGGCCACTGGTCAGAAGTAGATCCATTCCGCCCGAGCATCCATCACCCAGTTCAAGACAAACTGCAGCATCTAAGTGAAATGGTGCTAAAAGATTTCTGGCAGTGGCGGCGATGGCAGATGGGAGGGAGAGACGCTGCCCGGGAGAGCCGGGACGAGCGCTGCCAACCCAACTGTGTCCAACAGGAGGTCCAGCTATTTAATCAAACCCAACACTGGAACTGCACCAGTGCCAGATGCAATTCACACACTTGATGCATAAGCCAATTAGTTTTGTATAGATTTCCCACCACGCCCTCTGTCAAAGATGCTACAATAACTGCTCCTCATCGCTGGGGAATCCTGGCAGTTTGAGCGATGTCAGTAAAGCTCCACGCAAACAGTCTTTCCATATGTTTGAGAGCAGCAGTGCAACACTCGCAGATCTTGTGCAGCGGCATGAAAGCAACATACGTGTGCGTCATTTCTTGTGCATAACGTGTGAAAGTTTGCAACAGCCTCTGATAGATGTTTGCATTAAATATTTATGTCAGATATGCACAGATCTGTGGAGGCAGGTGATGATTAGTTGGGACATGCAGTACGAATAAGCCTTCCTTTGATATTTAGAGCAAAGTATGCACACACACACACACACACACACACACACACACACACACACACACACACACACACACACACAGACCGGTTCTCTCTCTCAGGGTGTGTTAGTTATGTGTTTTATCTGTGTTTACATTGTTTGTGCTCTTCCTTCCCATCCTTCTCCTCACTTTGTCTGACCTGTTTACCTTTGTGTTTTCTCACCTGTGTTGACTCGTCTCCTCCCCCAGGTATTGAAAGCCACTCTGCTTCCCCTTGGGACCGGCTTGGTGCTGCGTGTGCAGCAGTTCTAACTTTTGTGTTTCATCTGTGTCCTGGTAGTTTCATTTATTTGATATTTACTTATTTATAACCTGTTTTTCCCATGAACATGGAGATTAGATTTGTTTAGCTGTACTCTTGGATTGTCTAGAAACTCCTAAAACTTCTCCAGTGACACACACACACACACACAGACACACACACCCTGCTCATAGATTTATTTGAATTTACAGGAGCTACAAAAGTTACTTTATCCCTTTAGTGTCACCTTTTTCCTCTTTTTAACCTCTACCCGAATGCTGTTTTAGCTCCCCTCCATCCCAATCAGCCTTCCTGCTGTGATTGTCAATTATCCTGCTCTACTGCGGTAGGTCAGCTGGTAAATGTGTGCACTAAAAAAAGTCACATCCTCCTCTTTAGTGGGATAAAAACGCCCAGACCAACCTGAACGAGGCGAAACACTTACCCAGCTCGAGCTGCATGTTATTTCGTTATATGCATGAGGGAATTTGTGCGTGTGCTCTCGTCTCTCCTTGACATTGTGGTCTAACAAGATTCTAAGGTCATGCCAAGACGACAGCGCTGCTCAAGGGCATGGCAGGCTGGCTGTTAGGTGTGTAATGCGATGTGTGACACGGTACTGTCACAAAGTCATCAAACAAACATTGAAGTACGCCAACATGTCTCCCACAGCTTAGGCCTCTCCGGTTGGACGTCTCTGCAGCAGACTTTCAAAACAACTTTAATCAATACGAAACATGGAAAAGGTTTTTATAAGCTATTCTTCTTAATGCGTCTCTGACTATAAGCACAGTGAAGCCAGCAGCCATTATGACAGGATGACAGAATTTTTACAGTTCAATGAGGACAGAAATGTCAACGTCAATATTCCCGGTGTAGTCGCATTGACCTTGTCTGGCTGGACATGTTCCTCTTCGCTGTAAATGATAACACTGTGAATCTCAACGAGACTGTAGGTTTTACATTTAAATGTTTTATGATAGGGATTAGATTAATACACCTCAGAGATGCTGAAGTCAGTTTGTTTTTCCTTTCTTGAATAATCCGTTTCATGTGGAACTTTTTCTTTCACAAAGCTGAAGTTGTTGCTCACAGGAATTTCCTTTATTGATTTTCTATTTCAATAGCCAAAACAAGCTCAGATGCCAGTCAAAGTCATGATCTCAGTCAGGCCTGTGTACTTCTTATCCAATATTTAATGAATAAAATAAACTTGAAATGTTGAATCGAAGTTGGAAGGGACCTTAGATGCCATTTGAAATGAAATATTAAACACTTCACTTAAAGATGTGAACATTCATATAGATGTAAATGAATTTTCAATCACTTGGCTGCACTCAGCAGGCGCTTATACATGGAAATAAGGTCTGTCCTTCACCAAAAAGAGCGGCTATGGCTGTGACCCAGATTTAAAAGTCCCGTCACACACACACGCACACACACGAGCAAGCACACACCGGATATCTATACCACATGCTAATGCTAACAACTAACAAGACTATTCCTCATAATGTCAAGAAATCCCTGAGCGATAACTGACGGGAGGATTTTGTGCTGCTCTGTGGGAATAAACTGGGGACGCAACCCAGTGCAAGGGGGAACTGGTTTCCACAAGAAATACCTTGATTGAATTCAGAGGTGTGAGATTTCCATCAGAGTGATATGGCTTGGTGGGGGCGTCGGCCCAGGAGTCTCTCCTCTTGACACAAAGGACACTGCTTGTCAGCAAAGTCATCTTTTCTGCGCCCAACATCTCCACCGATTCTGTGCTGCACACTAAACAGGCCATTAATCTTAACCGGGTCCACTCCTTATCACGCCTGGCGACAGGCTTCCTCAGTGTGTACAGAGACTGAAAAAAGGCTTCGTGATTTCTTTTTCTTCCTGAATTGCATTCGTAGGTCTGGTAGTTCGTTAGCAAGTCTCGTGCCTACCAACCTCTGCCCAGCAGTTTGAGCCAGTCTGAATTTTGTGTCCAGCACAAAATAGCTTGTGCTACCTCTCCCAAAATAGACTGAGGGTATTTGCCCCCCCCCCCCCCCCCCCCCC
>BJFM01000781.1:0-12407 GCA_016586285.1 Arothron firmamentum | reverse complement strand
GACGGGAAACCGGGAAGGGACATGAAAATAAAAATAATAATAAAATTTAAAAAAAAAAAACAATCTTTGCAACAGCTGCAGATGCAGGCAGGGCAGGAAGTGGGGTGATGACACACGTCAGGGGTTTCAAGACTGCAGGGAGGATCGTTCAGAGTGAAATCAAGATGCAGATTTTTTTTTCCCTTCCCAGTCTGAGAGCATGATTCCGCCTGCCTGCACGTGCAGAGCCGAGGCATTCGTAAATTAAAACCAGCACATCAAAACGTCAGGAGAAGCAAACTGAACGAGAGCCGCGATGTTCCCAGACAATTCACTCATTCTGTCAAACTCATGACAGACTGACCTGATAAGTTGAGCTTTCAAAGTCACTTAAATGCAACAATAACACATTTTTGGTCTGCTGTTCGTTTTTCTCAGCAGAATTTGCTCGGCTTTTCTCTCCTCATGTAATATCATGAAGATTGAATCAGAGTAGAATGGATTAAGTGTTCTGCAGTCTGAGGATTTTCCAAATTGATCTGTGAAATCCTCTGGCTTGTCTTGGGGCCAGACGTATCATTATTCCCGTGTTCTGCATTTGTTTGCTTATTTACTGAACAATGAGAAGTTATTTTGTCATACGCAGTCGTTTAATGAAAGACGCATCTGTGGAATCTTCCCCACATCTGTCATTAAAGAGGAGGTATAAACAGAGCAGGACCTCAGCTCAGATATGAGCTGCATGAGCCGATATCAAATTCTGGGATTGAATTCATCTGTGTGGATGCTTAGAGTGGAATCAGACTGGGATTTAAGCAGCGGCCATCACTGAAACCTTCCATGTACTGTAATCATGAAATGATATTGACTTGCCTTCCCAGTTTTTAGATTGAATTCTTGAGCGATCTATATAGCTTTTGCTAAGCTTCAAAAGCAGAGAGATTCTCCCTTTTTTGGAAAAAAAAATCTCTGAAAACAAACAACAAGCCGGCTCCAGAATTTCCATATTTGTGTTCAGAAAGTGCTCGCCCGTCTCTGACCTGTTGGATTCTTGCAGCCTGCCTCCGTTCAGACGCGCTGCACTCCTCCTGCTGCTCACATGCATTCATGCCTGCGTTTACTGTCTCAGGCAACAAACAAAAAGCATCTGGAACGTACCGAGAGGGGTTAAAATCATTTCCTAGTTTCTTCATTTAACTTAGATTTGCTGTATTCTCATGAAAGCGCATCACACAAGCAGGTACAAGTCAATGATTACACAGATTATGTTCTGGGTTTTTTTTTTGGTTTTGTTTTGTTTTTTTTGTTTTTGCATCTTACAGATGCAACAGGAACAAAACACATTTATAAGATGGATTCCAAGAATGGAAACGGAGACAATCCTGCTCCATAAATCACAGAGAAGAAAAGTAGCGAAAAGTAATGAAACTGCTTCTGGGTCAGCGATCGCGCAAAGTCCCTCATTCCAAGAAAACACACATCACATGTCGCAGCGGTGGGTCTCTTAAAAAAGTGCCTTTCTGCACTGCGTGACACACAACGTCTGCCAGTCAGCTGACACGGTGCAAAATGCTCATCGCATCTCCAGAGTTGAGCTGTGCACGGATGGAAAACAGCATGATGAATGTGCAGACGTGCCCCTCTGCACGAGCTCTGGGCTCCTGCTCTTCAGGCGAAGGTGCCTTCCTCTCTGGGCTGTGTTGACGCGGCTCCAGACCTTGTTGCAACAGAGATAGTTTGCCTACACTTGTATCATTTACCTGTACAATAATGCATCTTTGTCGGTGCTGCCATAGGCATTCAAGGATTCAAGGGTTTTATTTGACATTTGCACACAAACGGTCCAGGCACATTGGAATTTTTGTGCAGGCTCTCAGAGTTCAGTTAGTTTAAAAGTGAAAGGAGACTTCTAAAGTGCAGAGGGAACATATTCAAAAGCAGTGCAAAAGGAAAGAAATATTGTACATATTGGGTGAAGTACTGAGGGGTTCATGCTCTGGTTCAGAGTGTCATGATCTTTTTCTCTTCGTGTTTTGTGTGTGATTGTACTGTCCGCTCTGCTGTGTCCGAGGTCGTATGTGCAGCGTTTTTGTCCGAGCAGGGGGTGAACCGGGTGGAGTCTCCGGTGATTCTGCTCTTTTTTTTCCGTCTCCACTGCATGAACATGAGTCCATAGATGGAAGGTTAGTCCTATGATTTTCTCTGCAGTCTTCATGGCTCTTTCAAGAGCCTTCCCCTCTGCGTGATAAATCCACAATATTAGTTTTACTTGAGAAAAATAAACTATATTGTTAGAATGAAATATTGATCCTGATATTGAACTCTCCAAGCTCAGCTTTTGGATATTTGCAGCATTTATGTGAACGCAGTCAAAAGCGCAGGAGTTGTTTAAATTTACTTTAATTCAGGCTCTGATAAAAAAAAAAAAAAAAGTCCTCGCTGAGATAAAGAAGGCCAAACAACCTCCGGTAAGCCAATGTGATCAAGATCGTTGGTGCCTGCGATACATCGGACACACAGATGACATTGGCAGGACGTGGCTTTTAATGTGAAGTCTGTGTGGAGGGTCCTGCACATCACTCAGCTCCATCAGCAGCCGTCAGGCGGTGTGATCTCGTGACAGAAGCCCTTCCAGTGCTCACACACGGTTGCTCAGCGTGACGAAGTTTGGGTATCATTCCTCTCACTGGCCCCCCTCCAATCGGTAGAGGGAACATGTCGTTAGCCTAATAGCGTAGTTGCCTAAATCATATTTGAATGTGTTTAAAAAAAAAAAAAAGGAAAAAATGCAATTTTTAGCAATTGTATTTCTTATTTCTATAATTAAAATTGACTTAGGCAATTATGCTATTAGGCTAATGATATTAAATATCCTCTAACCTCAGCAGCAATAATGCATCATAAGTATAACGATACTTTAATTTAATGTGTGACAAAGGTTTATTCTAAATCCCAGGTGAAGCAGTAGAAGACAGCCAAAGCAAATTCTATTTAAAAATGGCTTTTTTAATTTTTTTTTTTTTTTTTTTAAAGAAGCTTTGAGAGCCTGATGCATCAACATGCACAGAAAAACAGTCCATTTCTGTGCATATTTCACAGATGTCATGTCTATAGTCGGTGAATGTTGGCCACGTTTCACTGTGAGTAAATTTAGCAGACAATTTTGATGCTTGATGATGAATTTTCAATGTATCTGGAACCAAAGCTGTGTCAACCAGCTCCAGTGTGAACACATCTGTGGCCTAGCACTGATGGGTCCCCGAAACAAGGGAACAAACTGTTTCAGCTTCCATCATTTCATCTCTTTTAATAGCATCTCGACGCTTTGACTGAAAACCTTCTCTGTGTTCACCTGCCTTGACATTTCTGTCTTTGTATGTGGCGACTAAACCACTTTGCACAAAGAGAACGTGCAAGGTTTGTGCATGATTCATGCTCAGAGGAAGGATTAGTTGGACAACCCCTTGTCAGGGTCCACAACGGTCTCCAGAGCTCAGTTTGTCCAGCCACAGCCAGAGTTCACAAACACAAAGTAGCATCTTTGTCTGGAAAGAAGATACACATGAATTCTAAAGCCCAAACATGCAAATCTGAGGAAATGTTTGCATAGGAAGCGCATGTGGAGTCTGTTCATCTAGTTCAGACGCCCAGGTTAGGAGCCTGCTGAACAGTGTGTGTGCTGCTGAAAGGAAGGCGTCAGTCACCGATGCCTGAGGGCCTCAGCCGCTTGGCACGTCTGATAGAGACGCCAAAGGGCAGCTTCGGGTTCCGGATGTGCCCCGAAAGCCCGAGACAGGCTGGTGCTAGCCGGGATGAGGGCAGTGCGCCTGCTCCTGCATCACACATGCAGTGGATTTTAAAATAACCCCCCTTTAACTGTGTTTGTTAGGCGCAGTCGTAGAAACGCTTCCATGGTCAGCCATGGTTGTTTATTGGATGTGGAAGGTTCGAAAGGCGCTGCAGTGTTTGTTCATCTCAGCAGAGTGGAGGAGACAGCAGAATCTGCTGCAGACTGAGCTGATTGAGAGCAGGTGTGGGGGTCACCCAGGAGCTAGGAGGAGGGGAAAATGTCCCTCCTGCAGGCAAGAGATACATGACATGATTACTGTAGGAACCTGGCTCTCTGTGTGTGTTTGTGTGTGTGTGTATGTGTGTGCGGGGGGGTGAGTGTATGATTTTCTCTCTTTTAATAGTCAGGCTTCTGTAACAGCATAATTAATACTCATAATTACACAAAACATGGATGTTTGGCGCACAAGTGCCAGTTTTGGGGGCTCCACCTTTCATTTCTTCTTCGGTGGTGCTTCCTATAAATTGATGGCGATCCCTCCGCCTCTCCCCTTTTGTACAATGATCCTGTGGAACAGGTGGGTGTCGTTTCAGGTCAGTTCATATTGGTTGTAATTGTTCCTGCGTTAATATGCTTGTGCCTGATGAATGATTGACAAATAAGTTTTTCTCAAATATATAAGAACTGCAACAGTTTCCACATACCGGTGTTTAAATGAGACGACGTGGACTTAGCCATTAGCTGCTAACTTCACGGTGCTTCCAAAGATCAAACGGGAAGCCGTGTGGAAGGATGATTTTCACCTGTTTGTTTGAAAAGATATTTCAAAGGTTTTTCATGTTCCGAGATTCGTTTTAGTTTCGTTTAGGTGTTTCATTTTAGGACTTTTGCAGTTAGTCCACCTCTTGTGTTTTGTTGGCTCTCTGTGTGGTCACATCTACCTTAGATAATAAATGAAGCCTTGTCTTCTCTGCAAGCTAGCAGCTATTCTAGGCTGATGGTAAACAGAGGTTCAGCCTATATTCTGTCAGTATCGACTAGGGAACGCACATTTTCTGTTCTTACAACTCTTTTGCGGCTGCTACCCCGACAATGAACCGGAATATCTACGAGGGGAGCAGTTTATTGTCTGGTGGAAACGCGCTGACAGACAGCCCAGAAGCTAATGTGGATCTGATTTACAGCAGTTAATGGACAGTGTTGCCAATAAAAGGAGGGGGGGCTCTCACCACTGCAGCACAGGACATGTAAATGTGGAGGAGACTGTCAGGATATTGTCTGCAGCAGGTGCTTCAGGCTTCGTGCCCACTGACTGAACTGCCCACAGGGGGATTTCTGTCAGGCCTGCTTACTGGTGCTGCTATCTTGCACTGACACTCCTGGTGCGTTTAGGAGTTCACCGAAGGAAAGGCGCATATTCTCTGTGCGTGCTGCATGGGACAGAGAGGCGTGTCAGGGAGCGAAGGCTGCAAACACAGACACAAAAACACGGAGATACGAGGAGATGACACCACCTACAGCTGCACAGCCCAAATTATACATCACGCATTTAGAGGCGACTGTGAAAATGGGACTACTTCGCTGCTCCTCGCACACAACGCTGCGGTCTAGTTGTTTTCTCACTAAAGTTGGGCTGTCTTTAAAATGCTCATTTTCAGACTGAAGTATCCACACAGGAGTGCTCTTCAAACGCAGAGTGCTTTACCGCGGTTCAGTTCTGTATGCTGCAACGCCACTAAATGTTTGGGGGAAAAAATGCACAAATATATGCAGTTTTTCAGGCAGGAGTGTCTGGTTGTGGTGCTGATCAGCCTCCTCTCCTGAGTGCCAGCTGTGCATGAGGACTGCACGCCAGTCAGGATATTATCTTAAAAATTAATATAGGGCAGCCAACAATTAAGAGGCTGGCAATTGCCTCTAATTTTATCCTCTAATTAACTATTTAAATTAATTAAATGACACCAGAATTATATCAAGCAGGACTGACGTCTTGCCAGCCCCTGATTCACTCTTGATTAATGTCTTCCTTGATATAATCTCTGAAATAGGCACCGAAGAAAACCCCAATCTGCTGATGACGACTGTCGGAACGTGCTGAGGAAAACTGAGATAGGATCCAGCTTCTGTTCTTTTTTAGATATTAAATAAAGTGTTTGCTCACACAGCCGACGTCCGATGACGAATCGTCACCTTAGCCATCTGGAGACGGGACCGATCCGGTTCAGGCCACGACTCCAGACTTGACCTCCAAATAAACTAAAGCAGGGGACTGTCACAGTCCCCCAGGATTGAAATCACTAATCCCACAGAGAAGTAGGGAGTATTGACGCGTGTGAAGCTCCCTGTGGAATAAAGCACCTATGTCACACACACTCTTCTGAGAGCTCGTGTGTTTAAGTTGCCCGTGTGCTTGAACGCATCGCCAGAATGAAACAAATGTTTGTGTGATTTTCTCTCACACCCTCGGACACTGTCATTGGCCTGGCCTGTGAAATCTGACCACGCCCTCGCTTACACTTCATCTGTATCTTATACGTTGACCTTATGTCACAACTTTACATTCTTCATACAGCCGCAGGCCGAACAAATGGTCAAGAAGCAATGATCCGCCCACTTGGCGAGCTAACGGCGACCTTTCGGGGTGGCACGTGACGTATTGTGCGTAAATTGTTCCACGCGGGTTCAGTCTTATTGATTTTTAAATGTTGGATCCATTTTGCGCTCTGTGCTTCTGTGGTAAAATGATTGGGTTTTTTATGGTCTTACAGGCCTTTCACCGTGACTGTGCTTCTACTCCCTCTCACTGACTGTACTTGTGCCAGCTGCCCTTCGGAGGTGCGGTTGTACTATAGGCCAGAGGTCTCTGTCAATAGTCCATCAAGCACAATTTTTAGTTAACCTCCGATCCTAATTTTGGGGTTAGTTTCCCGCACCACCTGGCCGGCCCGTTCATCAAGATCTAAAACCCAACGTGGCCCTTTAGGCAAAATAATTGCCCACCCCTGCCATAGGCCGATATCGCCTCCCTTCTTTGAAAGTGTCCTTGTGCCAGACGGCCCCTTTGTGAGGTTCATCTCGGCTGTAGCTGCTCCTGCTGCTTCTGAAGCTTGAAGCTTCATCTCCTGACCATGCAGCGCTCCGGAGATTCATCATGACAGTTTACTAAAAAGGCTGCAGTGACTTCTTCTAAACCAGCGTTTCCCGCGACTGCGACGGCTACAGATGGTGTGTGGTTCCGGTGGGTTAGGGTTAGGGTTAGCGACCCCGGTTCCAGCGACCCCGGCTCCCTCCAAACACGTGCATCTGGGGGAAAGTTCCTCCACACGGACCCGAGTTGTGAACGTTAGCATGAAGGGTAGTTTGTCTTTGTACATTTGCCTGGTGATGAGCTGGGATGGTCTCCAGCCTCTCTTTGTCACCCCATTAAAGCAGCAGAAGATGGACAATTATACTTGAAATGGTGCATTTAGGGCAACACTTGCTGTGTTGATTTGAAAGGGCCTGTCGTCATGGCCACAGGTAAGACCTTTTTTTTAAAGTTTAAAATCAAGGAAACAGCAGGAAGAAAACTTCTCTGTGTAACATAAAATATCAGAGATTTTTGCTTTTAAAAAGAAACACTTCCCCAGACTGAATAGGAGGAAGTGTTTTACTTTAATATTGGTTTAAAAATGAAAATGTGAGACCAACCTTGGAGAATCAGAATTGCTTTCATTGAATTGAACGCGTTGTGTTAAATTGATCGACACCATATTAACATATTTCTGCCCATTTAAGTCCACTAAATTGAAATTTCCTTGCTGCCGTGTGTGAAATTAGCTCACAGTTTTAATCAAAACATATGAGCACGTGTGCACGTGAACACGGAGACACTGGCTCATTATTATGCATGCATCACAGTGCATAGCCCTTTCCAGAAAGTCTACTTTGGCAGCCTTCTGTTGGTCAAACCAATGTTCCACCAACATTTTAGCTTGCTTACTTGTGAGAAATATTCTAAATTCATGGAACATCAGCACCATCAGCAGAGGACTCTCGGGCCATCCTAAAAGCATCCACTCAAACCGAGGTGAACAGAGTGGCCGCGGTGCCAAATGGACACATAAAAAGAGGACATTAATGGACTTAGGAGCAGCATAAATCTATCCATTCAGCTCTCCGCTGCTTTGCCTTTGTGAGCAGGCCAGCATAAACAGGAGAGGTTTGAAGCTGCCCCAGGTGAGGCATACATCTCTGGCATCTGGTTATACTGACTCTAAGTGCCAATGACATCAGACTTCCCACACTGGAAAAGAGAAAATGCAATTATTTCTCCATTTTGTGTGAGGGCCATTGCAGGAATCAGCTTTGGTCTTTTATGAAAAATTACATTTCTGTCGGAAAGACCCTAATTTCTCTGCTGCAGATGCGTTTTAAGCAAAATGAGGCAAAGATACACATCTGTCACACAATGCAAATGCGAAGTTTCATAAATCTTTGAACCATCTGTCATTGAAAAGTCCTAAGGTGGCACCTATAAAATGATTAGACATTTCTAAAAACAAGCAGAGCATCTCTCCTCACCAGGGTACCCATCAGAATCAAGAATGTTGAGAAAGGAACAACAAACAGTGTTTTGACACGTGCAGCATGTGGAGCAAAGTGTCTGAATCATGCACACACAGCAACACTGATAAAAAATGCAGAGAGGAAAGGCGAACATCTTTCTAGGAGCAAAAAGAAAACTGAAAGCAACAACATTATGCTGGTAAAATGTTATCTTATGGCTGGCAGACGCTCTCACAAAATCAGAGGTTTTCCTCTCGTTCCAAATAATGAAAGGTGACACTCATCATGGTAAGTCCATTATAGCTGGAAACATGCCCAGTGGTTGTGTTCTGGCTCTTGCTCCACCTCTGCTTATTTATGATTTTAAATTTGAAGCCTGGCTGGATGCAGGACAAACTGTAGGTCTGCTCTTTGAAAGATATGGCTTGTTATGAATCTGCAAAGGTAAGTCCCTCAGGTGTAGCCTGAACGCGAGCAGATTTACGTAGAGTTTAGAGAGTAAAGTTTAACGTTGCAGGTCTCAGCCATCATCATTTAAGATGCATTGACGGGGATTCAGCTGCCTTGAAAAAGGGCAGAGTGAAAGAAAGAAGTGTCTTTTTTCCGGTCAAAGGCTTCACAGCATCGGTAGGAGTAAAATCTCCAGATCCGTCTGACTTTAAAAAAAAAAAAGGCTAACAAACACAAGTAACAGGACATTAAATTAATAGCCTAATGCGTCAGCAAAGCGTGTGGTCTGAGTCCCCTGGTGCGTACTCACAAGGACGTTTCTGGTGTCGGTTTTCACGCAGCTACGGTGTTGAAATGCATGTCATTATTTCATCCCTGAAGGGCTTTTCCAATCCTGAAGTCACACACAAGAACATAAAAATACAAGAGTGGGGTCAGAAAATGACCTGACCTTCAGCAGGGCTGACGGCTGTCGCTGGGATCCACCTCCCACGCAGCCTGGCTCAAACTTGCCGTTTGCTCTGTTCAGGCCACGCTGCGGTCGTCAGTCGTGCAGCTACATGGTGTTGCTGTAAAATTGCACTTGTCCCTGTTTCGCACAGCCGGGCTGGAATAAAAGCAAAAATGGACTTTTGTCTTGTTAAAGCGGAGGACAAGCTGTTAGCGTGATTGAAATTGCATTGATTGGCTGCAGTGCTTATCTGTTCCCTCATCGCTTAAACCACTGAAAGGCTGTGATGAGTGGAGCACATTGATCCTGTATGGGTGAAAGTGATAACCACCAGCTGCCCGTGGCCCCGACAACAGGTAGCACAGACCTGCAAATGCGGATATGACAAAGCCCAGATAGGTGGATTAAACGGGCCTCTCCAGGAACTGGGCCCAACACCAGCTCTGCTCTACTCTATCCTCTATTTAACCACATCTGTTTTGAGAGTTTTTTCCTACTTTAAATCTTTCCAATTGCAATATTTTGTTATATCGACATGACCTCTGCATGCCCGACTGTTTTCTATCAGTGAGTCATTGTTTTTCTGTCCAGCAGGAGTACTTATATCGTCACGTGGACATGCTCTGGCAGCCATGTATCATGTTAAAAGGCTCTTTCATCTCTCTTTTTGTCTCCTTTCTCTTGTGTGAAATGATTCTCTGACCCCCGTGGTGACCTCAGGTCAGGACTCCCACTTATCTAAAACTCTGCACATTCACACTCATTTCAACTACCAGTCAATCCTCCTGATCTTCTGGGAATGCATGATTTGCAGCAACTGCTTCCTTCTTTTGTGGAGAAAAGCGGTTGTGCTGTGGTTGTGTGGGTGGGTGCACACAGCAAAAGACAGGAAATACAAAGATTTTCTCAACATACTTCGAGTTTCTACTTTGATTATATGTGAATTGCAATATTAGGTTGTGATTTTAGGAATTCAGGGAGATTAAAAAAAAAAAAAAAAAAAGCCTCTTGAGACCAAAGAAAAGCCTAAAACCAGGACTGAAACACTGCTGGGTTCAAGAAAACACATTTGACTTATTTTAGATTGTGCTCAGTGTAACATAAATGCTGCAACATTTCAGGAAATGCTGGCATGACTCTGTCAGCGTGGGTGCCTTTTGTCCTTATAAATTGATTTTAATGTATCTCTGGCTGACGGCACTCATCGCGGCGATTGCAAATGTGCTTCCGTTACACTTCCAGCAGTGTTGACACCACAGATGGCTTGAAGTTTTTTGCGACTTTAACGGGCATGATATGAAAAATTAGGATGGCACTTTTCCCATTTGAAAAAGTCACATGCAAACGCCCTCGTCCTCAGTTCGCATCTCACTGATGTGAGCCCCTGTTTTGCAGTGCCAGCACAACCAGCCTGCCAAGAGCTGCCTGAAACAGGTCTTGAAATAGCGTGAAGCCAAACAGCCAGAGGCTCCATCCTTTGTGTGGTCACCTGGACGTTTGAATCTTCCGCTCGTCTGTGTAACGGGGAGTCCTGGCTCCACCAGTCTGGACCAGCACCTCCACAGACACCAGCTCCTGGCTCTGGTGTCAGCAGGCTGCAGCGTGAGCACTTTTTCTGCTCGTGCAGAGTTTGTTGCTGACAAATTGCTTCCTGGTCAAAGGAAGTTATGAAAATATTCCCTCTGGCGAACGTGTCAAACCTGTCACTGACGCAGTGCGAGGCATTACGTGAATCTCTGACTCATCCTTTTCTTTTATTATTTCACGGAAAACCGTCGAGAACACAAGTGTAAGCAGTAATAAAAATGGTGTGGCAGAGGCGATATGGGTTCTCTTCCACTTTTATTTTCCAAGTTACAATAGTTTATTGTATATGATCAGTTTATTCAACATGTCTTCACAGAACAGCTGCAGCTTAGGCAGATTAAAAAGAGAAAACTGGCTGCTTCAAGGATCTGAAGGTCATCTGTTCGACCTTGAATGTCCTTGTGTGTCCATCACCCACTGAGTTACTCTCTGCTATCAGTGTATGAAGAGATGAATGTAAACCTCAAATGTGAAGATGGTTAAATGTTCGTGGTTATTTTCTGCCGTTCATTTTCATGGTACCTGCTCTGCCCGTGTGGTTGTTTGTGTGTTACGTGGTTGCTTTTCTACTGCAGAAATCACTCCTTCAACATACCCATGTCCATGTGTAACCATGCAACAGCACAGAAACTCAATAAGGTTGATGTTTTCTTCCTGCATGGCTTTTCCTGGAGCAATAAATCCTCTTTTACCCCAGAGAGGAATAGCTGTGCTAACAGAACCATACCAATCATTAATATCAACAGCAGCTAAAGTGGGTGGATATATATATATATATATATATGTGTGTGTGTGTGTGTGTGTGTGTGTGTGTGTGTGTGTGTGTGTGTGTGTGTATTTCAGGTGAAATACACAAACAGCTAGCAACTTTTCTGCCAATCGAAAAAACAATATCTCTGATCTGCTTCCTGTTTTTGATCAAAGTTTTTCCAGGCAGTTACCAGCCAGGAGGCAAGAACACCTTAAATAATTTGCAAGTCCGACAAACACAACAGTCCTTTCCACAGCCACAGCTACGGGAGGTTCAAGCCTCCAATCAATAAAAAGCGTGCAGGAACACGCACCGCTGCCTTTCAACAAATGATTTCAGTGTTCATATTTATTGAATATCTCATTATTCTTTAAGCACATATTGTGAAATGAACAATGTGTGCATTAACTCCATTCACATCTCTTCTGTCTGTTATCATCATGCAGTATGTAGGCTTCTATCTCAAAAGGTTTAAAAAAAGGGTTCAGGGTTGACAATTCATCACTTTACAGCATAATTAGTGCACATTCTTTTGTATATTATGAAAAGATCCTTCGTCCTTATTAGGAATTCTGCGTGTTCGAACAAGGTAGCCTTGAAAGTTTTTTACAGAGTATTAAAATTACAATTTTTTACAAACTTTGATCGAGTTTGTATTGTGTTAGAAGATCATAAAGGTTCCAAGGCTTTTCTTTCTCATCTGTACTATCAATGTTCCCTGAGTAATGTTCCACAAAGCTTCTGTTTTCACATCAGAAAACATTCTGCTTCCAAAGTCTTACTGTCTGGATGTAACTGTCACAGCTGCCGGCCTGCTCCGGCTCTCACCCTCCCCTTACCTGCTCATCTCA
>BJFM01000780.1:199837-220680 GCA_016586285.1 Arothron firmamentum | reverse complement strand
GCTTGTGGGGCTGACCTCACCTCCAGCGTGCAGAATGTCACAGGAATGTGATGTACTGCACATGCACTCTTGCCCAGACGTGAGTAAAAATTTCCCAGCCTGCCCTTTCTCACCCGTCCCGAGCCACTTTATCTCAGCTGTCGGTTTATTTTCGCTGCATCGTTGCTTTCGTGCGTTTTTATCTGCATCTTCCACAACTGTTTCTGTCCCCTTAGGTCGGCCTATTAGCGCTCTCGTAAATAAACACGTCGGCCCGACGCACCACTTAACCTCAGAGTACAGTAGTCAGACATTTGAAGAAGCACAATTAGATTAAGCCATTATGCGTGTCACTCACAGGCTGTTTGTTGACCTTAGGAGGTCGCAGGGATGTGGCCGGTTCCGCGTTTTAAAAGCATACCTGGGCTGAATTCAATCCCTCTCCTAATTCGCAGCTATTTATCTGCTGGCGTCGGCCGGGGACACTTAAGTCTTGCAGGAGCACGTTTGTCAAAATAAATTTTTCCATGCACGGCTAGTGGAGAGTGACAAGTGTGTATTTAATAAACCCTGATTTGTTTACTGGCCGAGCACTTAAGACGGTAGAGTCCCTGAGCAAGGCAGCACGGGCAGCAGTCCGACGCATGCTGGGATGCGGCATGAGCGTTTATGTATTATTTAAATTGAAATTTGCTCCGTTTTTAATCGAGTGTCCATTTTACGACAGTTAGACGCACTTGTGTGTGTACTGACCACAAGAGGCCAGCGAATCTTACACACCGGATCTACCCGACTGGAAATGGCTGAACGGGGGACCAGCAAGCGTGCGCTCTGTCTGTCCGCACGTTTCCGTTTCTCCTCAACCCGCTGGTATAAATTGTTTTAATCACGCAAGTTTTTACGAGTCAAACAGCAGCATTGACATGCAATTCCAGTCCTGGCAAACATGCGGCCCAGTTAAAGAAAGACAACATCCAGCAACACGTGGAGGTTTGACCAGCGAGCCGCCCTCAGCGGGCCCGACAAACACCAGGAGATTTACGGCCCTAATCAAAGCCCCCGCCGCTGCTGGAAATTGGCCGTGAATGACGTCATCAAGCTGCCCCGACGCTGATGGGGTCATTTATAAAGCCCTGCGGGGCACGTTCGGGGACAGCGCGTCCACGGGATGTGTGAAAACTGGAATTTACGCACCAATGAAAGTATTTGGGTGAATTTAGGTATTTGGTGAAAAATCTAAAAATGGAAATGAAGTGGAAGAACACTGACATTATTGCTGTTGTTTCTCATACGGCGCCATGAAATAAGCGCAGCTTCAAGAAGCCAAAGCCGCCTCTCCCGTCACTGCAGGCATATTTCTGAGGTGCTAATGAATGGAATGTAAATGGATAATGTTTTTACGGGCCTGAAGTTGGGCTGAGAAAACCACCCACCGGCCAAGACTTCCTGGCAGGAACTTTAATGGTATTCATTAATAATTAAGAAAGAAAATAAAGGCTTACTAATGCAGCAGCTTTTATTATTCTTTTTTTTTTTTTTTTTAGAAGGACCCAGAATAAACACGTGAAAATTAATTAAATGCTGGGCAGTTTAGCTTAGCGAGGCAGCGTGAAAGGAGTAAACAGATTTAAAACAGAAAGAATGACTGAGGGCAATCTGTCATTGGATTCAGCTATTTCATCCTTTTTAGCACTTTTTAGCAAAGTGCTCATAACTTTTTGCAGGTTATGGTTATATCCGTAGTGCCACAGGGCCTTTTATGAGGACCACTGTTGCTGTCCCACCAGTGACCCGTCCAAGGTGTATTCCCACCTCTGGTGCCCCCAGTGACCCCTGGTTACCCCAGTTACAATTTTAACTTTGCTTCCTTTATCGTCTTCTTTAGCGAACATCATTTCTGTTCCGTCCGTTTTATGTGTTTATGTTACTCTCCTCATTAATCATGTGGCTTTGGTCGCTTTTGGCCTGAAACCGTGTCAGCGAGCCTGCGGCGTGCCAGCAGATATGAAACTGTGCAGCTTCTTCTTCTGTTTACAAATCGGGTAAAACCGTGTAAAACGGGGAGGCCGGAGAGCTCGGAGTGTCTGATTGGGCCCTCAACAACGATTGTGCTCTCCATGGCTTCACAAAGCCCAGAGCCCGTTTGTTTAAAGCAGAGCCACCCAAGCGCGGCGGCGGGACGCAGAAATTGCAGACCTCCTGAAAGGCGATCTGCTGGCAGAACCACGCTCCCAGTTTACACAGGATAAATAAAAATAATGAACAAAATAACAGTGCACGCCGCATTTATCTTCTGCAGAGGGAGCTGTTTTGTGTCACTGCGCCTTTAACCGGGCAGGCTCGGGGTCTTGCTGCCTGTTTTAGCCCAAACGTTAAATATAACCAAGCGAGCCGCATCAGTAGCTTCTGAAACTAACAAAACTATTCTGCTGTTTGCGATTCATCTATTTTAAAGTGATATTTCCCTGAACGCCGTTGTCGGAGTGACCGGGCTCTCCGTCCTTTACACAATTCGATGTGACAGGCCGGCCGTGCACGTCTGCACCAGCGGTGTGGTAATCAGCAGTGTCTGTGAAAGCCGCCGTATGGATTTCCAGCCCAGACTGCTGAGGACTTCCATCGCTCACATGTGGCGCAGAACGCCTCTGCCAGGCCTGTCAGTTCCTGTTCCAGGCCACTGCCGCCTAAATGGATCCTGATTGGCTATTTGGACAGGGAAGTGTGCAAAAGGTTGACATATGAGGGATTGGATAGCCGCGGCTGCCTGTTTCACACTGCGGAGAGAAACACGGAGGGAAAGGAGCCGCTCCACGTTAGCGACGCGAAACCTAATACGCCTGCGCTGACCTTTAGCATCGTGTTTAACATCCAAACGTAAACGAGACTATTAATCTTCCCGCTCATCATAGCTTATTATGACGTTCTGATATGATGGATGCAGCAGAAGGCGAATGGTGCTGTTTTTGTCTGTGTTTCACTATTTGTTTGGCGTCCATGACGGCGGCGTTTCAGCACCGCGGCTTCAGATCAACAGTCCCGGTTTTGCATACGAGCTGCGTAAACAACACGATAACTGGGGCCGCGTGTCGTGACGGGATGGAATAAATGACGTGGAGGCAAGAAGGGAAACCCGAGTCTGGCTGTCAGCGCCACAGAAGCAGGAGCGTGCACGAGCGTGCACGAGCGTGCAGCCTGGTTTAGGTGCTGGCAAAAAGGCCTGTCTGAGCTGTTGACCACAAAGTTTTGTTACAGTTTTTGTCAACACAAAAGGCTGTTAAAGGTACAGTTTTTTAGTGTGTGTAAGTCTGTGTGTGTGTGTGTGTGTGTGTGTGTGTGTGTGTGTGTGTGTGTGTGTGTGTGTGTGTGTGTGTGTGTGTGTGTGTGTGTGTGTGTGTGTGTGTGTGTGATTTCATGCTTGTGTAAGTATAAGTGCATGAGTGTAAATATATAGACACGTACATAGGCATGTATGATTAGAGTATATTCTATTATACTGCTGTTAAGTTCCTTTAAATGTTTTGCAAACCAGCGTTTGTTCGCTGACTAAGAAGCGTTTCAGTCAGGATGTTACAAAGTTGCGTCTTGTCCTGCGCGCTCATCCAAGGTGAAGGCAGGGAAACACCCCTCTGGACGGATACACACTCTCCCCACCCTGCTAGTCTGATCTAATCTGATCCTGAACGTTACTGTGAGCTGAATGTTACAGGTCAAGGAAGGCAGAAGTGTGTGTGTGTGTGTGTGTGTGCGTGTGTGTGTGTGTGTGTGTGTGTGTGTGTGTGTGTGTGTGTGTGTGTGTGTGTGTGTGTGTGTGTGTGTGTGTGTGTGTGTGTGTGTGTGTGTGTGTGTTGCCCTGCGTAAATTCCCGAGCAGACGCGTGCGTTTTAATGAAGCGTGCGTGCGTCTGAGAGCTGCGGGTAAAGTAAACCACATCGATCCACACTGTCGTCCAGCGGGCTCGTTAAGGCGTCTTCCTGTAATTACACTGAAAAATGAAGTCTGCAATTACGTCTCCCAGCGAACGGCGGCCGCCATCCTAGCTGCTGGTGACGACAGCGGCGGCTAATCCTGATTAGCATTAATTAAGACTGTCCTGAAGTCGAAGTGGAAGAAAACTTTACGCCTTTTCGGAAGGCGTCTGTAATCACCGGGGTTATGAAGGTCGTTACGCCATAATAAAGATGTCAAACTGGCTGAGGGGACCTCTGGCTGCCTGTCTCCAAGGTCGGGTTACACCGGGGGGCGTGGAAAGATTGTTATCATCCGGCGACGGGTCAGAGTAAATAAGACATCCTCTATGGACAGGAAACGCTTCCATTCCGCCGGAGCTGAATGGTCCAAACGTCGGAGACGGCTGAGGATAAGTGGCTCGCCCGGTGAATGGAGAGATGAGGGAAAGTGAACCGGTATTGTTCGCCGTGCAATCCGTCTTCGGCGGGGACAATGGCCCTTTGATGGTGGCACCGAGATTCAAGTTCAATGCCAAGAACTCAATAGGCTGCGCCACAGGGGGCCCCCGGTCCACGGGGGTCAAATGAGTGGGAGGGTTCGCCAGGCGTGAGGGGAGGGTGGGAAGTCAGTGCGTTTTAGGGTGAGACAGAGATTTCCCTCTGAATGAACGCCCTGAACTTTGACCCCAGTGGTGTAGAGCACGTTTGGGCTTGACAGCGGGTTCAGTTCCGGCCCAGAAGACGCAGTTTCCCCCGCGAGCTTCTGATAAATGACACAAGGTTGGACGTTCCTGCGGACGCTCCTGCGCACGTTCCTTCGGCTTTGTTTGTTTGAGCAGGTGTCTTCTATCAGTTATTCAAATGTTACTGTATTTGTCAGCCACCGGCGCGCTCCGCCGCAGCGCTCACAAAGTAGCTATTGTTGGGAACGCGGTGATGCTCAGCCACACGCTGCGGAGAGATGTCCACATTGTGTTCTGGAGAGTGCAGCAAGGTTACGTTAGCGCAGAGAAAGCCCCAGGATGATTCAGCCCACCTGGAGGATGTATCGTCTGAGAATTAGCTGAGACAGCAGCTTAATACCATCCCTGTCTGAGACCGCTGGCCTCACACTAACACTGCACGCGCGTGTGTGTGTGTGTGTGTGTGTGTGTGTGTGTGTGTGTGTGTGTGTGTGTGTGTGTGTGGAGGAATGTTTAAATTTGATCATCACTGTGCTCCCAGGCTGGATACGGTGCTTCAGTGGTGCATCAGGGCCTCCGAAGGGGCCCCAGATGGCCCCCAGCACGCCCCCTCTGTCAGCGATTGTCATTATCATCGTTGTTGTGCTCAGACGTCCTGATCAGCAGCTCCTCAGATAAGACTTCTTATTCCAGCCAGGCTCCTCTCTGTTGTGCTGCCGTCTCGGAGAGGAAATGTGAAACAGGGAGGATGAAGAGGCTGTAATTACCGTCCCGGAGCTTCGGCGTAAAGAGCCGGCGCTCCACTCGCGCCAGCTGACCAACCTGAGCCTGCTGGTAATTCCCTGCGGCCTTTTCTGTCATTCTTCTATATTTAGCAGAGAAAAGCAAAAAAAAATCTGCAATTCTCCGTTTGATGGAGTCCTAACACAAATTCTCTTTACCTTCTCCGCAGATAACGTCAATTCTTCTCGCCTGAGATGAGATGAATGGCTTATTCATCGTGCTGACATGTTAATTACGGTAAAAAGAAAACACAACTGCTGTTTGCTGTGAAGGTGGAGAAAGCCGTGAGTGATGCTCAGCAGGAAAGTCAGTTCAAGGACTTCCTAAATCAACATTTACTCCCTCTGGGCGACATTAATCACGATAGTAGTGAAAAAAACAGCTCGGAATATTTACAATGCCGGGGTCTTTTCCCCGGCCCGCGCGTTTACGCCGGACTCATCTTTGCTCCGAGGCCAAATTTAAACCCTACAGATGTCGGCCTGCGGTAACCGTGACGACCCTTCCTGACTTGCGCTGGTTCAAAGCGTCTGAAAGGGTCCCGTTTCGGCGGGTTTCCTCTCGGTATCGGCCAGCGGCGAGCGTCTGAACAGAGAGCTGCATGTTCTCCGCACGGCTGCTTTATCTGACTCACCCCGGGCAGGAATGCAGGAGTCATTCCGTCTGAGGCCGCCAGCCGTCTGAAGTTCATGTGAGGGTGCTCTGTGTGTCGGGACTTGCGCATCGGAGGGGTTTTTTTTGTTTGTTTTTTTTCGATGGGAAAACAGCTTTGCGATGGGTCTGAGAAGAGCCGACATGAAAGAGACGCTTGTGACCGCCCGCCATCGGCGTCGCGCTCCCCCAACGCCAGCGTCAGGCGTGAGGCCGGCGGGAGGGGCCCCGCTGGAGCCACGTCCGGCTCCCCGAGGTCGCTCAGGTAGCATTCCTTCAGCCCAAGAATGCGCCTCGTAAAAAGCCATTACTGATTGCTCAGCTTTACTGTAGCCACCTGTAAACTGATCCTTTGATGCTGCGATGGTGCGATTGTGCACCCTTTTTTTTTTTTTTTTTTTTCAGTGTCTGGGTAAAATAGCAGTTGGGTGTTTTACATAATTCGCGGCTGTTTTGCAAAGCGGAGTGGCTGTTTCAGGGCTGCTGATAAGATCTTAAAGCCATGGCAGACGTCGTATCAGAGGGGAGGCAGCAGAGTCCGGAGCGAAGGATGAAAGCCTAATCCCGAGATCAAAGACAGGCGTTCCAAGAAGCATTGACAGACATGTTGTCTGACCGTTGAGCGGTCACCAGTCACCTGTCAGTCGGCTGAGAGGATATTTAACGTTTCCAGGGCTTCCAGTGAATGAGCTTGTTTTGTCAAGCCGAAAAATTGGGAAGAACCGCAGCACGACCCGAGGAGCCCTCCTGTGGTCTCCCTCCCTCTGCTTTGATGTAGCTAAAACGTCAGATCAAAGCCAGTCACGCAGGACTGGGAGCGTAACGGCTAACCATCTCCTTTTCAGCCGCTAGCATGGCGTTTTATTTCATTTCCTATTAAATTCAAACGTGAGGAGCAGCAGTTGGGAGGCGCAGGTGTGTTGAGCTAAAATAAACCGTAAAAAGCAAATGAGCAGAGTTAACGAAGCGCTGAAATGCTGTAGTTTATGATATATTTGCTCAGCCATGGCTCCAAAAGGATGTTGTGCTGTTTGGAGGGCAACCCTGGAGCCCTGGTCCCCGAGCCCGTCACATGATTTGATCCGTGGTGTGAATCTGTTAGCGACGCGGGAGGATTTATCAGTCTCTGGAAAAAGAGGCGTCATTAATCAATGCCTGTTTAAATATGCCAATAAATGATTGCTGCTGAGAATTTAAACATTAACAAAGCTCTCCGCGCCGCTCGGCGGGGCTGAGGAGCGGAGCAAAGTACAAGCCAGCCATTTTCATAGACAAACACAGGCGACAAACAAATCCTGCACCTGTTTCTACAGCGTCTCACCGACTGTCCAGGAATTATTGCCAGGCCTGGGAATGTGCTTCCATCTGCTCCTGTAAAAGAGGCTGCTGCAGGTCACCGGGTGGAGGTCGCCGCGTCAGCCAGAGACGCGAGCCTGCTGCTGAGCCTGCTGGGAGGAAACTCCTGCATCACCAGCACCAGAGTGGATACAGGAAGTGCCTTTTGTAGTTTATTAGCCAGGCGTTAATGTGGAAGGCAAAAGTATTAGAATAAAGGAAGCAGAGCAGCCCTGAAAGGCCCATCGTAAACCTGTATGTACAAATGCAAATGATCCCGATGAGCAAATACCAGCTAATGTACAAACACACACACACACACACCAAGAAGACAGTTTGATAGGCTCTCTCAGACAAAGGCTTAAAGAATCCAGGAGTTCTGTGGCTCAGCTCGTGGGACTTGTATTTCAACACCTACACAAAGCTCTTTTTTAGCTGAGGAACGTGTGTTCGCAGCTGTTCCTGTTTACACTCCAACTGCTCCGCTCTTCTGCTCTGCACATGATTCCATAACTGTCCCTAAACGTCCAGTTGAAACTGAATTTAATTACGCCCCTCAGAGGATCAGGGTCCCGAAGATGCTAAATCACATCCGCATCATCGGTAAATACCAGAAACCACCAACAGGGGGCGACCTGAGCACCGCCGGGAGCCTCCGATCGACCCTCCATCTCCGCCTGCAGCTCAGCTATCAGCGGGTCTGATCTCTGGGCTGACGTCGGCATCCGTCCCTCGAACGCTGTGGCCAAACACACCCGTAGGTGTAAAGGCGAGAAAAATAAACCCGTGAGGCGCGTCTGTCCCCGGGCGGTCCGCTACTGTACGGCCATCACAGCCGCGAGGCCCGCAGGGGACGCACTGTTGTCAGCACCCACACCTGAGTGGGCAGCACGTAGCTTTCTGCTCACTGTGGAATCCCGATGTTCCGAAGCTTCCGAGTTATCTGACCTCAGGTGGGGGCCTGGAGGATGGAGGCTCCTGGGGCCCAAACCTGGAAAGCTGGTGTGGCCCCTGCTGGCCCAGCAATACTTCAGCGCTTCCTGCAACAGCAGCATGGCCACAGCCGGGGAGGGAGTGTGTGACAGGAGGAGCGAGAGAGCAGCGAGAGAGGAGCGAGAGAGAGGAGCGAGAGAGGAACGAGAGAGAGGAGCGAGAGAGGAGCGAGAGAGGAACGAGAGAGAGGAGCGAGAGAGGAGCAAGAGAGAGGAGCGAGAGAGGAGCGAGAGAGGAACGAGAGAGAGGAGCGAGAGAGGAGCGAGAGAGGAGCGAGAGAGAGGAGCGAGAGAGGAACGAGAGAGAGGAGCGAGAGAGAGGAGAGAGGAGTGACAGAGGAGCGAGAGAGAGGAGAGAGGAGGGACAGAGGAGCGAGAGAGAGCAGTGAGAGAGGAGCGAGAGAGGAGTGAGGAACCTGTGGAACTTTGGAGAAGCAAACTGCTGCTGCTGTTTCAAACACTAAGCCAACAATGATGGAGGGCCGACTGAACACACGGATAAAAATGATAGATATCGGGTGGAAGAAAAGATTTATGATGCTAAACGAAGGTGACAGGCGGCATAAACCTTCTTATGGATGATTGAGTGCTCTTAAATATCTCTGGCAGCTCGACGACGGCCCTTAGTTTCTGTAACATGATGGATGAGAGAGTGAAACAGCAGGAGGGATCTGAGTTTAACGGGCTAATGGGCTAATGGGCTGATGGCCTAAGGGGCTGATGGCCTAAGGGGCTGATGGCCTAACGGGCTGATGGGCGCCTGCCTGCAGAAGCCTCAGTGAGGTTTCACTTCCTGATGAAACAACCTCAGAGCAGCATGTTTCATCACCAGTCGGGGCAGAAAATATGCTGGATGAATCTAAGTGCAGCTAGCTAGAGGAGCAACGCGTTGCTGGGTTGGGGCTATTCATTAAATCACAAACGCTGACTCTGTCCCCCGTTTGCTCAGCGAGTCACCCTGAAGTTCCCCCTTTTTTGCCACCTTCCTAAATTTGGCATCGGATTCTTTTGCCTTCCAGCCCGGTGCTGGGGAATGTGAGCAGCCACTACTGCCTCTTTGCACGTTTGCTTCACCTGGCTGGAGGTCGTAGCTTTATGTGGTGAACCCTGGCCTGCTCCTGGAGGGTTCAGGGTCCCCAATCAGAGCCGTTAATCGGACCTGATGGCTAATTTTAGCTGAAATGCAAACCTGGATTAGTTCAAGCATTGTGGGACCTTTGAGCCAAGCTGTGTCTGGTAGAAAGCAGCCCTCTGAATAAAACTGAGAATGTGGCATGTTTCCAGCTCAGTCCGGTGCCAACAAAGCGCCGCGCAGCTCGGACTGGCCGCCCCCCCGAATCACATCGAACTGCCTTCTTCCTGTTATCGCGCCGTCGTTTCCAGGGCTCTTCCCTGAGTCGGCAGAGCTCACATGGCTCCACCGGGCATCCTTCGCTCAGCACGCTAGCAGTGACGTGATCGCCATTAATGCTAATCAGGCTGGATTTACTGCCTGTTTACTTTGTGGCGCAGTTGGCAGGGCGGCGCTCGGCCCGTCCACGATATCTGGGGTGGGGCGCTGGGCTCGGGGATTTAGAGGAGGTTGGCTGCTATAAACTGGCCGGGGTCCGTGCAGCAGAAGAGAGCTTGCGTTGTCGGTTTCCAAGCGAATTCGGGCGCTTCCTGCGTGCTGAGAGCTCCCTGATGAGGCTGTCTCCTCAGATAAGATGACATGAGCGGCTCCCTTCAACCTCAACACGCCTTTTTTTCCCCCTCCCTGAGTGTTCTGGGCTGAAACAATTGCGTATTGTGATTGCAGATTACGATCTGGAGTGAACCTAGGCTGGCACCGCCAGCGCGCTGCAAATCACAATTTGGTGGAATTAGCCTGCTGATCCTCCCGGCTTCCTCACAATCAGCGCCGTCTCCAGGCCTGCGGCTCCTCCAGCGCAGCGCAACAGCGCCCCCGTGTTGGACGTCTGTACTACAGCGTGACAGCAAACACCTCCTGTCTAAGTCACGCTAGCTTGAATAACAAAAAGCATTATTATTTATTTTGAATATAGTGAAGCGCTGCGAGTGTCACTATTTCCGTCTAAAACATGGAGTAAGAGAAACTCCCAGGGTGCATTGCGTCTGTTGTGTTTATGGTGGTTTACCTCTCGTGTTAGCCGTAGCCCCGCGTGTTATTTTACCGAGGGAAAAAAAAAAAAACAATTAGTGCGAGTGTGTGTGCTGAGAGGAGGCCTGTGTGTGAGACAACAAGGACGTGTGACTGTTTGGATCTGATAACCCTCGCCGAGCGTTTCCTGTAATGCCTCTGAAAATAAACAGCGGGGTGGATGAGGTGAATGGAGTCTTGGTTCGGCTCCTGACCGCGGCCGCGAGCCCAGGAGCTTGTTTTAGGGGCCGGGCCCCCGTCAGCGGCCCGGGCGCCGCACTAGTTAAACGGGTTAGTGTGTTGGCCCACTGGGACGCGCACAAATGATGTATAGACACACACACACACACACACACACACACAGAAAAGTAACTAAATACAAGTAATTCTGAGGTTCTTCGTTCTCACTTCAAACTTCTTTTTTGCTCCTTTTTTGAGTCAAAATCATTGAATTTATTGCATTAATGTAGCTGCTGGTTTCTTTCAGTGGAAAACAACAAAAGACATTTTTATGTCATTTTCTCTCCAGTTTTATCTTTTCTGTCTCAACGATGAGGAGCCAAAGTGTTAAACGTCCCTCTGTCAATGACGTTTCAAACTGTTTGAATAAAATGATCTGACACATCAGCACCTTGGAATCCAATTTCCGTCCGCAGTCAGCCCCGATGAAGCGCCGGAGCGTTAAAAACGCTGGACGGTCTCCCGCAGACGGTGCCTTCAAAGACTCACAAAATCAGTGTTTTCCTCTGCGGCTGCGCCCAGCGGCCTTGCAGGCTGGTGTCAGTGACTCAGCTCCTTCTATTCAAACTCATCCCTCCTGTAAACCTTTCTAAAAATAACCCTTCCAGCCTGTCAAGCGGGGCCACGCCCAGCGGGCGTCAAAGCTGACGGGATCAATCTGTTCAGAGACGATGAATGAGTGCGGTTCAACACAGATTCAACAACACCATCCAGCTTCCTCCGGCTGAGCCTGCGCCGAGGCCGCTGACGTGAGCAAGGCAGCGGGAATGTGGGAATTTTTGCCGTCCAACAGGTAGAGACAAGACGGAGCTGCCCACACACAGGAACATCGGTTCATTCAGAAAAAACCGCAGGAAACAAAACCGGCTTTATGCTCCAGACGCTCCGTTGAAAGCCTGCTCCGCCGAGTCCTCGCCGCGCCAGCTAGCAAAGGCCGCGCTAATGCTAATCTGTTGTTTTTGCTTAAATGCATGAATATTCCGTTCTAAAAATCCGCGACAGACATGCTAACGCAGCAGAACAATGAATTAAGGCCACTGCAGATGTGGAGATTGAGGCCAAGAGACAGAATGTCCCAGATCTGTCAGTTGGGAGGGAAATACCACCAGCACAAGGCATTTCCATAATTAAGCATAATATCTGTCAAAGGCGCATTACAATAATAATCTCACTTTCTTTAGCCATATTTTTGGGGGGAATTTTTGGCATAAAGACTCAAAATGTCTCTCAAAGTGACGTTAGTTAGGGTTAGGGTTTGATGGGAAAGCTTAAGCTTCCAGTAATTATTCGAGTAAAATCCAGTTCAGCAACAGCAGGCGGAGGATGAATGATGCTAGCCATCCGCTAACTTCCTGTCACATGACTCTGAAGGGGTCTGGAGCCCTCGTTGGGCTCCAGCTGCTCATCTGAGTAAAATAAAACCTCTTAATCACGCAGAGTTATTCCTGGACTTTGCCTCCGGCAGTCACATTTCAGGATGGAGGGAAAATGTTCCAGAGGGAGAAATACGGCAGAAGGACACTTTGAAAGCAACTTCCCTGACCTGATATAGGTGTGAATAAAACACCACAAACACCCACAAAAGGACGCTGATGCTGATGAGGTTGTGGACATTGAGGTGCCCACGCTAGCGCTAGCGCTAGCTGCCGCTGGCGCCAGCTGACTCTCCTCCTCACGTGTTTTTGGTGGTCCTTTTTTTTATTGTCCTGACACATTCTGCATGACTGTTTACAGGGTGGGCACGGCTGGCTGCCCGCGCCACATAAAAACAACTTAACACACCTGGAAAATGAAAGCTGGCTGGAAAACGCTCGTCTTGCAGCTCGACATAAAAACCCGTCACTCCTGCTGGCGCGTAATTGGCTGTTAACACCGCTTTAACGAATCCGAGCTGCAGCCTCACACCCGCGTGCAAATTAACAGGGCCGATTGGGGGAGACTTCACCGGGTCAGCGAGGGGCGTGGGCCCGCGCCACAGCGGCTAGCGCTCTGAATAATGATGCTAACTGGCAGATTTAGCAGAACATTTGATTTAAATCAGTCAAAATCCTGTTTAGTTCTGCAGATTGTATGGGGGCACATTTTAGTGCATGATAGATGTGATGTTGGTTTAATAAAAGGTTGAAAAGCTTCCAGAAGCGCGACAGGTCCATCCCAGCGTTGGGAGCGTCTGTGGGTGAGCGGGAGCGTAAATGTCACCCTGGATTGATGAAGTGCCGTCTGAGCCGCCCTGTCAAATAAAGATCCGCCGTCCAGGCGGAGAGGCTAAATGGTGCGTGTGGTTTGATCTGAAGCGTTAAGCGTCTTTAAATTGGAGTCGGTTTTAGAGCCACTTTCAGTTATCAGATTACAGCCTTCACCTCCGCTAGCGCTGCTAGCTGCTAGCTGTGACCTGCAGATTAGCATCTTTGAGGTTGCACCAGATTAAATCAGTTTGCGAGCTGCTGCAGACAAAGGCGCCGTTAAGATAACAGGTGACCAACACGGACCCGAGTCATGTGGTCGGTAGTCAGGCTGCAAGCGGCTGACTGTTGGTGCCCCACAGTGAGACCTGCTGCCCCGGGCTATTAGTCATCCTGACACGCACGGCGTGTGTGTCACTCTCTGGTTATGACACGCTTGTTTCCACCGACTCCCCACCAGCTCCGCTGTGTTCCTAACATGCACTGGCAGCGGTGACACGAGGCCGGCGAACCGAAACGGGCGCCTATCAATTACCGATGAAAGAGGCCTTTTAGGCCTGTTTTACGGTTTGGACGGGGACGCCGCCCGGCCACGGCTCTGGTTGATTGAAAGTTTGGAATGTGATGTTTGACCGTATTTGGGATCATCTGTGTGTGTGTGTGTGTGTGTGTGTGTGTGTGTGTGTGCGTGCGTGCGTGCGTGCATGCGTGCGTGCGTGTGTGTGTGTATTTTCCGCAATAAGAAGCACCAACCAATCAAGTTTCACCGTTTGGCGTCGTCTTTTGTGTTTGTCAAGTCAAAATTTCCAAATTTTCCCTAAAATTCTCATGAGCGTTTCTAATGAAAAGTGTCAGATGGTCACTATTGAATTAACTCAACACAGTTTGATTTAACGCTGAGCTGAAATACAGCAAAGGATGCTGGGTAAGAAGAAGGCGGCCAGGTCTCATACAGGCGGCGCAATATTTCAAGCTTTTTGCAGCCACGGACATGAACTTGCATCATCGATAGTCTGAAGGTTATGATTCAGCCTGATCATGACGGCTGAGCTCTCAGCTCAGCTTAAGCCTCCCATTAACGTCTGTCTGCTGAGGGAATTTAACGCTTTAGTTCCTAATTAACTGCAGTGAATAACAGAATCATTTAGGCAAGATTAGCGCATCAACAGCTAGCCCTTTGGAGGAATCCAGCCAGGGGAGGCGGGTGTTCAGGACTTCGGCGGGTCACCCTGGAACCCGTGAAGGAGCGGAGGCGCACACCAAAAGACAAGAGCCAAGAAGAATATTTACACAAAGGCCGTGAATCAGCGGCTTCGCCTCGGGCTGCTCCTCTCACACATAAATTAAAAGTGCGCATAATGAAATACGTGTCGGGATCGTGACGTTTTAACTATCGCCGCTGAGCTAGCCAACCTAGCGCGGCGACACGGACGAGTTTGCCAGTTTCGGCCGGAGCCGCTGATGGTGATGGATGGACCCCTCTGGGTGATTTAGCTCCGCTCCGCCTCCTGTTTCCTTCATTCGATGGCCTCACGTGTGAGGACGTAAATATCTGTCATCTCTCCGTTAGGTCCCGCCGGCCGTGGACGCTGACAGACGTCTCGCCAAGCCCTTCGCCTCTGCCCCTCGACAGGACTTAAAGCCCTAAATTTAAGAAAACCCTCAGCCGGAGGAAGGAGAGGCGGCGTTCTCGCCCTCTCCAGGACTAGCGTGATGAAGATCACTTTGCTGTTTTTTTTGTCCTTCGGTTACGCGTGCCTCTTCCCTGTGGACGTCCTCCAGCTTGGTTTCATTCCGACGTCCTTCCCCACCAGCCAGACACCGGGCCTGGAACCACACCTGACCCGGAGGGACCACAAAGCATGTTTTGTTAAGACAGCAGATGGCAACTTTTTAAATTTTAACAAAAACAATCGGTGATGAGGAGTTACTGCACAGAATTTGCTGAAGCAACTAAAGCTGATAAAAATGAACACTTTCTAAAAAACCTTTCATTCATCCAGCTGTTCTTTTATTCTTCTGGAAGCTACAAGTATCTGTGCTTTGTTTCTGTATAGATTTATGGGAAACTACTCCACCTAGTGGCCATTTAACCACTCAGTCAAAATAAAGCAGGTTTTTAATGACAGAAAAATGATCTAATTTTAGAAATAAAACTTAAAAACTTACTCTGCTGCCTGCATGTTGGTGTTTATGTGTTATCACATAAATATCAGTCATGAAAACACAACATCTGAGGCCCATTAACATGCGATTTCAGTATAATTGTTGTATTGAGGGAAAGGTTAATCGATCAGTCAGTCCGCCTGTGCGGGGGACAGGGCGCCGAGGCTGAGGGGCGCGATGGAAACCACAGCTGGCCATATGTAAATGGGAATTAATTAACCAGCTTGCGTTTCAGGGCCTGTATTTTGACTGAAAACATTGTGAAGAGTGTGACAGAGGCCGGGGAGCCGCGCTCACATCCCATCTCTGCTGGACAGAATAATTTCAGCTCATTACCTCTGCTGGTATAAATAGCAGCCTTTCCACCCAGCGGCCCTTTAACGTGCTCTTTAAACACCTACAATTAACCCCTTGTGACTGGGGCCTTGTGTCTGCCCCTGTGCAGGCTGGTACCCTCCTAGCGGGCAGTCCCAGTGGATCCCCTCCCCCCCGTCCTGGACTCACTCGGGCCGTCATTAGGCGGCCGCATGTCTTGTGTCTTGTTTTCCCTGCAGCAGATTTATTGGGTGACTGATCGAGTTTACAATGTGTCTCGAGCAGCACTGAACACGTCATGACGCTGCAACCCCCCCCACCCCGAAACACGCATGTCGACCCACTGGTGTGTGAATGGAGATGTTCTGATGCCATCTGTGCAGCCGACCTTCAGAACTCCTGCCTGATTCCATGAGTCCACTCAGGCGTGCTGGTGCCCACCGTGGATTTGTCAGGGTTTGGGCGTGAAAGTGCAGCTTTCCTCGCCGTGATCGGCGCCTGTAATCAGTGTGTCGGGACGGGTCGAGCCAGGCAGCACAGAGGACTCACCTCCAGTACCGCTGCCGGTTTGCACGCCGATGTGCACCTGATTCACCTTTCATAAGCGATTTAAGGGTGAAAGTCCAGGATTTGGTGCCATCTAGAGGTGACAATAGAGAAAAGGGATGGAGCCCAGGGTGTGTTACAGTATCACATCATATACATGCAAGCGTTGTTAACCATCATACACAGCAGAGCTTCAGGACGGCACAGTTCCCCAATGTCGTCTTTGTCGTTTTTCTGACCTCGCTCCCAGTCTGTGTCTTCAAAACAACTTTACCATCATGTTCTGGTTAGAAACTAATCTTGTCTGAACAACTGGCAGAAAGATGATATGATATATTTCACACAGGTGTAACGATTAAAAGTTTCTGCTTTTTAACCTTGACCTGACCTTGGTCGGAAACACTAACTAACCAACTGTCAACAGCTGAACTCTGCCCGTTAATATCTTTAATACCTCATTTAAAGCTAACGTGTCCTGATAAGCGAGCGTCCAGACGTGGCGGGTTCAGACACGCTGACCGGCGCTAGCGTCCCTGACGGGGACACCATGCGAGGAAGAACAAACGCGGCCTGTTTCAGAGGAATCTATCTGCTCTCCGGGCAGCGTTCTGATCGATAACAGCCGCCTTCAGCTCGCCTAATCGCTGCCAGGTAAGAAAAACACAGAGACGCGCACACGGGGAGCCGCCGCGTGCACACGCTCGGACGCGCCGAAGCTGCTCTGGCGTTTCTGTCCGGACTGATATCAGGAGGGGTTAGGAAAACAGCCACGCAGCTCCTCGCTGTTTTGTCTTAGATGTCTTAGATTATATGAGATTTAATAATACGGATGAAAAGGTCAATATTTGGAATAAAAGCCTCCTTTTTTCGCGTATCCCAACCTGGACTCGTCGGAGGGCCGATGTGGAGGCAGATTAGCTTATTGTGAAGAACAGCGACAGAGAACGTGCAGCCTTCGACCTCGGCTTGGATAAATAAAAGGATACGGTTTCTGTGGCGACGGTTTCACGTTATATACTGTAAATGTGTCATCGCGGCTCGGCCCGCAGCCCTGAGCGATGGTTTACTCCGACTGATGGAAATTAATGGTGATGTGTCACCGTATCCACGGAGCTGCAGTATATATATTTTGACTTCTGATTACCAGCCTCACAATCACAACTTTTGTGTTTTTTTTTGTTTTTTTTTAATTGATTCTCCCGCGACCGTGTTGACTTTGTGGTTTTGCTAAATTGGGCTCTGGCTCCAGCAGGCTTCCATGGCAACCTTTAACCTTATCTGCGAGGGCTGAACACAAACAATAAGGCCTTTCACTTTCTCCGCCCATTCTTTGCTCCTCTGAAGTGAATGGACCATTGACGTGTCGCTGAGCTTTAAAAAAAAAAAAAAAAAATGAAAAACAAAAGTTTTGCAAACCTCTTGGCGTCAGACTCAAGGGGAAACAGGTTTGGATATTTACCTAAAGTCTGTAAAATAGTCAGATTTAGATCTGACTTTAGCGTCAAACACAACTGTAAATATTTTCCCTGTCGTTCTGAGTCGTTAGTCCTTAATAAACCACCTCAAGTCTCCTGACGCGTGGATCTGGAGTTTGTTTCCCTCTGGCAGATGTTTCCGTTCTCCACTGTTTGTATCCTGCTCTCCTCGTATGATGTCATCTGTTGTTTACATAAATCATGTGTAATTTTTCATCACTGCAGGTGATTTAGAATATTGACATTTAGCATCTTCTGGTAAAACTCGAGGCAGAGAGAGAGACAGAGTGTCGTCATGGCAACACAACCCTATTACGGAGACGTTTAAACAAACTCGAAAACACTGAATTGGAATCTGAACCTCTGCAAATCATCCAGCTCTTATTTGGCAGAAAACTCTCAGCACTTGAGGTTAAAACAACACGTTAAAGTTACAATTAATCAAAGGCTCAACAATCACAACAGACAAGCCTCCCAGGGCTAATGCTAACATTCAGCTATCATGATTTATGTTGAAAAAGGAAACTGAAGTAAGGCTGATTTCATCTGAGATGCAACTCAGGCTGTGTTAGTGTTCTTGTTAGTTATTTGGTATTTTGTCAGTTAATTGATGTTGTGAAAAAATTGGAATAAAATGTTGCATCAAAGTAACCTAAAAAGATGAATTAATGAATTAAAATTGTAGAAAATATCCCAAAACATAGAGTTCTGCTATTTTCCTCTTTAGCTGGAAGATTAGCAGCAGGAAAATCACGTATGCACAAAGCTAAACGTTTAACAGTTCAGAGAAAATGGTGCTTTTGGACAGTGTTTGTTTTGAGGCGTCGCTCCAAGTGGATGTTTTCTGTATTACTTTTCACTCAGTTGTCAACTGGGAGGCCGTCTTTACCTCAACACAGGTACACGCTAACACATAAATAATCAGCATCCGCATGTAAACATCCTCAAACAGGACCCACGTGGGCCAACATGGCGATTTATTTGCTCTGCGTCCCTGGTGGGGACGATCCCTCAGCACCCGGAGGCAGTGTGTGTCAGTGCCGCCTCAAAGGCATCTTTGTCCGCTCCCGTCCTGGCGGCTGGTACGGCCCCGTCAGCACGGAGGGACCCGGCTGGCACAGATGGTACGTCCCCAGGCCCGCGCCCGGGTCGGGGATGATGGACACGGCGTGTCATCACCCGGGCGCCCTCAGAGAGAAGCCGCGGTGGCCTTTACACGGGCGTCTGTCTGCGGATCGCCCGCCGGACAAATACACAACCGCAGCCGGGTCGGCAATCGGCGCCAGCTCCGATAATTGCTGAAATTATTCACTGGGTTTGATATCGCAGAGAAATCCTGCAAGAGAAAAAGAACCTTTTCAAACAGCGGCAGTGGCTCTTCCACCATGAGCCCGAGAAAACTGAAAATACAAGGCAATTAGCTGCATCCATCACTCCGGCTGGAAATGGAAATCTTTGCCCTCCTCAGGGCGAGCTGTAAAATAATATAAACATTACTCTTAATAACACAGATTCTTTATTAGTGTTAGCCACTCCATATTTTCGCGACCTGCAGCTCTTTTCCAAACATGCATTATGCTGTAAGCGCTTTTATTTTACAGTAAAAGGCTTTAAGTGTAATAAAGAATGTCCAAGGGTGCTCTTGGCTTCATGGGAAAAGGAATAAATCACGGTGGGTCGGCGGAGCCGCAAAGGCCTGATGTCACCAGCGTCCGATGCCAACCGCAGCATCTCGCCTCTAATGTTCTGGGGAAAGTGAACAAAAAGGTCTGTTGGAGCGCCTTCAGGTACCGCGCGGCCTTCCCACGGTCCGGCCCGGTTTGGTGGGAGGCTGAGTGACACAGGACACAACCAATAATAATCAGTCCTGCTTGATAACATTGATTTCAAGAGGTGATTATTGTCTGCGATCCTCTTTCTGAGCGATCAGAACCGGCCGCTCCTCTCCTCCTTATCGCTCTCCTCATATTTCTCTTTGTTCCAGAACACCGTACCTGCAGGATTAATGACCCGGTTATGCGACCATGTTTGAGCACACAGAGGCGCTCAGACATCCTGATATTAATAGTCTGTAAAAACGAGCAAAACCGCTGAGCCGGGCTGAAAAAATGCTCCTAATTCCTGAACCGACAAGGAAATATTAAAATTAGCCATCCCACCCTGGAAGAGGGTCAAAGATGATGGAGGACCTCTGGAAAGATTTGCACTCAGCACTCCGGCGGCATAAGTGCGACTACTGTACGCAGCAGAAGTTACAGAGAGGCAAATGTAAACCTTTCTCTGCCATGTTGACTTTATAACACACCTCATTTACCACAAAGGGGGAAAAAAAAAAACTTTATTGGAATGAGCAGAGATTGGGTGAGAAGGGGAAGTGGTGGAGGGAGAGGAGCGCCGCAGGTAAGAGGTGGAACCACGGCGGCTCCATAAATTCACCCGTTTAAGATCCATCCGGGAGGCGCGCTGGCGCTGGCGCGGCTCTGACGCGCTCGCACGCGTCCGCAGAAATGCACATTTGGACTGGTGCCACGAAGCCCGAGCGTTGAAGGAGGCCGGGGTGGGCCTGGGTACGGCGCAGGAGGCCCGCTCCAATGATAATTTGTGGTTTGGTGCATGTTCGACGGGCTACAAAGAGGCCTCAGACTGCCCCTGGCTGGCTGCGCCGTTGGCCACGTCGACCAGGAGCTAGCCTCCGGAGAAAATGTTTTCATTCTACGAAGCGATCTTGCTGAACTTAGTTTGAGCAGGTTCGGAAACTGCTGCCGTTTTTGCGGTCTGTGCCGGATTAAAGCGGGGCAAGAATGCTTTCAGTAAGGAAAAAGAAAGGATGGGAGACAAGAATTTCTACCTAATGGTGAAAATAAATCACTCCAGTTCCCGAAAGGCGGATAATAAGTGCGTGCGGGCCTCCTCAGGCCTCGCACCTCTTAACCTCTGCCCTCCGAGCAGTCAGCACTCCCCCGGACGGAGATTTCCAGCCCGCTCTCGGAACCACTCTCAGTGTTTACAGACCTCCTCCGCAGAGCGAGGACGCTAATTTACAGCTACGCTGCTGTCACCTGGGGAACCTCAGGGCCCGGGGCCCCGATCAGAACTGCTCCGGGCCAGAGGTCGCTGCCTTGCCCCGCGCCTATCAAAGCCCTGTTTGTTTAAAGTCTACGTGCAGCAACGGAGGACAACAACTAGCAGGACCGCAGCCAACGGAGCAGCTCGCAGGGAAATCCCACCTACGTGCACAGATTAGGCCAGTGCACGTAGGAGAGGCTAGCGCTTAAAATGTCAGCGTTGTCACTCTCAATCGTTGTTGCTTTTCTCTGGAATACCGTAAGAAGAGAGCTCAGTGAGGTCAGCCTGTGTGTGTGTGTGTGTGTGTGTGTGTGTGTGTGTGTGTGTGTGTGTGTGTGTGTG
>BJFM01000780.1:153439-188557 GCA_016586285.1 Arothron firmamentum | reverse complement strand
TGTGTGTGTGTGTGTGGCTCCCCTCCTGCAGACCAGACCCTCCTCATCAGCCTCCTCACTGCTTCCCACCTCGGTCCACTTTTTGAGAACTGCATCATTTCTAGAACTTGTGGGTGCACTGACCCGCTGGAAATGTGCTGGTGCGCTCAGTGTGATTCAGCGCTAACGGCCCCACCCTGCAATTAAAGGGTTTGCTAGAGTAAACAGACCAGGTATGCTAGCTATGTGAAACTTTCCCTGCGTGAGGAGATGATGATCCTCACTGATCCAGCCGCCCTGCACGAGTGACGACTTGTTCATGATCTGCAGCTCTGAGACGCGACCAGCGAGGGTTTTATGTTCTCTGATGAGCTGCATTAAATCTGAAACGGAGAGTCCGTCCTGGACTGTTTTTGTTTTTTGGTTGTTTTGGGGTTTTTTTCGGTTTACGAAACAAAAGCTACATTTTCATGAGAAGGTCCGGTTACTGTGCGATAACACAGCACGGCCTCATAAAACACACTGATTGGCGTGATTAGCCTCGGCTGGAACACCAACAAGCACCAGTATGCTTCGGTAGCAATAAGGAGCTATTTATTTTGATTTTTTTTAATGAAGGAAAATGATTTCCAGCTGTTTAAAGCTCATTGTCCCACTCGTTACTGGAGGCTTGAGCAGACCAGTTGATTAATTGAGCGCGTCCTCTGTGCCGCGCCAGAGCTGGAGTTGACCAACCAATTATCATAATCCCGCTGTGTTTATTTATCCTGCGCAGCCGGTCAGGGCGCCAGAAGATGCTCAGGAGCTGACGGGGATCGGCCCGCCCGACAGAAAGGAAGAACCTCGTCTCCCTGAGGCGGAAGCTCTCCGGCCCCCAGACCGGGCTCGGGAGCCGGCCCGGTCGTTTCGGGGCTACCGTGCAGCCGGTAGCCAGGCTACCGGTGACCAGCGAGGAAATTGAATTTCCTTTCCCACTCTAGACCTTCAGTAATGAACCTCTGCAGAAAGCTGCTCCCTCCTGACCTTTGCTTCCACCTGTTATGGTCATGGTCTGCCTCATGTCACTCACCTCATAACCTGGACAACACCCCTCCGCCAGGCGTCACATTCACTGCTCGGTCGTCCCAGCTAACAACCCCGGACGGCTGGCAGCGGTCCTGCTGGAGCGCTACCCCAGCGAGGGAAGACTAGTATCTCTGTGTCGGAGCTAACAGCAGCAGATGTGATGGTTTTCCCCCGGCAACTGCTTCCTAAACAGCCCGTTTCTGTCAGAAAACAAAAACAGGTTTCCAGGTTATCCGAACGGAATGAGTTACTGCCTGCTAACTGCTTGTAAAAACGTTCTCAGAGGAAAACACAATGCATTATGTGTTTACTTCAGGGACAAAACAGCAGGGAAACATGGCTGAACTCAACTTTAACCTTTGTAAAATTGTAAGACTACATGTATCCAGAGCAGAGAGCCCCCTGCAGGACAGTGTGGGTAATGCTCACATTTGATTGCAAGATTAATGAACTTAAATAATAGTTGAATGTGGAGAAACATCAGCATACAACAGTGCTGTCTGCAAGGCTGCTCATCATTCTTTGGCCTGTGTTTGACTGCATTTCTAGAGAATGTGGATTTCCAGCCTTGAATGCGCCAGGATGGCTAAACACAGGTTTCACGACCTCGTACGGTAGAAAGTGGTAGTTCTACTCTGATTGGTTAGGTTATTTTCCTGATTCTGTATCAAAGTGATGGAATATCTCATCAGCTCCCTGGGGTCCACACCTCCCTCCTCATCTAAAGTTAGTGTGTTAGCAGCTGGACTGATGCATGTGTGAGCCCGCCTCCTCTTTTCATGCCCGACTGACTCACTCTGATGCACAACTTGTGGAACGCCGCTGACAGAACGCCAGTAATAAAAACACCGCGGCGCTCATGCACATGCATGTGGGCCACCTTCTCCGGCCTAAACCTGAACCGTACCGACGCAACGAGCCTCCCCGCGCTGCAGGACGCCGCTCCCCCCTGCAGAACTGGGACAGACTCGCACATGTTGGGGCACGCCTCACCCATTAGCATCAAGGCCTGCCCCCAGTCGGACCGACAGTAAACAAAGAAGTGACCCGGAGGCACCGCGATACCGGCCGAATGCACGTTTGGAGCTCTTTTTCACGAGCAGCTAGCTTTCAGATGACGTCCTCGCGGTCGCTGCGAGCGGCTCCGACCCAAAGTGCTCCATTTCCTGGCAGCGGGAATAAAGTGGAGCAAAGTAACTGGAACCCTCAATTTTAGTGAGCCTCCATAAAATTACTCTGCCCTCAAACATGGCCGCAAAAGACGTTTAGCGAAAGCTGCACCCTCATTCCGGCTGCAGCGGTGCCGTTACGCTTAAACGCACCGCAACACCGACTGAAGACGGGGGGGACGTGTCCGTGTGATTGTCCTGATGCGCTGCGACTGTGCACGCTACAGCTGCCGCGAGCCATCAGCGTAAATCCGCACACATTGTTCTGACGGGGGTGAAAATTCGATCTGCTTGCGGCGGCGCTCTCGGAGGATTCGGCAGGTCAGGCGCTGACGGCGGTCCGGCTGGGACGAGGCCACCGGTGTTTCAGACCATCTCTCCGAGCGCGAAGCTTTTTCTGAGCTCTTTTGGTTTCTGAGGCTTCAGTGTTCCAAACGTGCCTCCAACCGACATAACCGGCCGCTAATGGAGCGCCATACGCACCGCAGCGATACCCATCAAACTCCTCCCATTGTAGATGCCACCACCAGTTCAGCCATTAGCCAAACAGGCTACATTTGTGCCCCATTAGGGCCATTTAGTTGGAGAGATTTGGAAGCCGCGAGTTGATTAGCCTGACACCGCGCCGGCCTGCTTCGGGCGCACAGTCGGGGCCTGTTTAGGAGGCAAATGCTCTTGCTCCTGATTGGACAACGACGCTGCAGATCTGATAAATTCAATCTGGCGGCCCATTATCTCTGGTGAATTTAGCACTGAAGAGCGGTCATTTGGTGCTGACCCGCAGATTCTTATGGGTTGAACACGAGGAGTCAAAGTTCTCCTCTGTGAAAAAGCTTTGGTAATAACATGATAATAACTTAAGGCAATCACTGACGTGCTTTTATTGTTGCAATGTGCTGTAAATTCCAGAAAATTTTAATAGAGCATTTCCTCCCTCTGTGCGTGTGTGTGTGTGTGTGTGTGTGTGTGTGTGTGTGTGTGTGTGTGTGTGTGTGTGTGTGTGTGTGTGTGTGTGTGTGTGTGTGTGTGTGTGTGCGCGCGCGCGCATTCATAGGAATTCCTCAGAGATAATCCCATAATGAGAGCACAGGAAGTTTATTCAGGTGAGCTTTTCTCTCTCTTCCTATTCTCATGTATGAAAACAATCCCGCCACAAAGCCCTGGCTGGCTGTTTGGGCTGTTTGGGCTGTTTGGGCTGACTTGGCTGACTTGGCTGCTGCCAACATGCCACAATTTGCATTGTCAATATCGAGTACACGTTGCCACAGTCAGGGAATTCAGAGTTTGGTTCCTGGAAATCTGTTGTGTTGATCCATTAGAGGCAGAATACACTGAGATATGCAAATACAAGCAAATGATGTCTTTTCTCTATTTATTTACATTAGCTAGCCTGCCGTTGCCGAGGATTTAGGGAATCAAAATCGAGGCACTTCCTTCAGACGCACTCTGGATCACAGACAGGAAGCCGGCGGGCTTTCGGAACCCCGCTAACACCTAGCGAACGGTAGCCAAGGTGGCCGCCGCAGTCGCACATCTTGAATTCAGCCGTCGCCAGACGCAAACGGTGTGAAAGCGCGGCCGAGGCCGTGCGGTTTCCCAGCTGCCTCCGTCTCGCCGGGTTCCTGGAATCACTTCCAGCTGCTCCGCAGCCGCTAACGGCTCCTCGGGCCCTCGCCGCCGTTTCAACGCCGGCCAAGTCCCGGCCCGCCTCCGTCCCCCAGGAAGCCGGAGAGGTTTTCAGCTACTGTTGAGCCAATGATTGCAGCGCAATGAGCGGACGTCCCGCTGAGCGTCCCGCTGAGCGTCCCGAACGCATTCACGCGCGCTGGACGCTAACCGTTTCCAGGCTCCGGCGGGCTGATGGACGCTTTGGTTGGACCTGCAGATGGACAGCACAAACGGGGACAACAGGTGACCCCCGGACGCATCCGGAGCACAAAAGGCGCCTTCGAGGCTGTCGGTTTATTTTTATTTACAGGCAACAGACCAACAGAAGTGGCAGGAAGGGGTCTGCAGCTGTATACGCAGCCGCCGACCAGCCAGCGACCGACTGTTCCTCCTCTGGCAGTTTGTAACCGCAACACAGTTACAACTTCCGGACAATAAGATCTCTTGATGCCGAAGGTCAGACAGTTTGGACGAGCGGTCCAGGGGGAAATCCTGTGAATGGACACTTTGTCAGCTGTTATCTCGGCGGCTCTCTGCGCTCCCAAACGCAGCGCACGTGGCTGCATAAACAGCCCCGGGGAGGCGTCTGAGCGCCTGTCGCAGCAGGCAAATTTGTTTTCTGTTTGTTTATGCTGAGGAGATCTCAGCCGGGCTGTTAGTGTGTGTGTGTGTGTGTGTTAGTGTGTGTGTTAGTGTGTGTGTGGGGAGGGGGGGCTATCAGTGACATCATCAGAGCGGGAGGACTGTTGCTGATAACCTCTGACCCCCGCCACACTGTCAGTTAAATAAACAGCTACAAAGGTGAAAAGCAACCTGTGTGTGTGTGTGTGTGTGTGTGTCTGTGTGTGTGTGTGTGTGTGTGCGTGTGTGTGTGTGTGTGTGCATGCTCATAACATGTGATGCACCAAAAACCAGAGTAATGTTTTCGTGCACGTGGCGGTGTCGCCCGGCTCACTGCGCTTTGACTGGCTGCTTGTGAGCGGCGCTGACTGGTCACATGACCATGCTCCCCCGCTCCTCGACACATCTGGCGTCGATGCCTCCGAACGGCTCGCTGTGATCCTCCGCCTGACCCACGGGCTCCACCCGTGTGAGTGGAGCCAGACTGCCCCCACTGGACCGGTGATGGTACTGCAGGAGAACAGACGCAGGGTTTGCCGGAGAGTGAAACAAATGAATTCCTGTAGATTTGAATCCAACACACACACACACACACACACACACACACACACTCACACACACGCATGAGCTTCACGTGGACTCCTCATCATTACGCTTTGCTTCTGCAGAAAGCGAGCTGAATTGCGCCGCTGACGTGCACTGAGCGTCCACGCTGCGTTTGCTCTGGTGGAAGTGCGAGCGCTGCTCCTCCGTTTGTTTGCAGGGCCCAGCCAAGCAGTCGCGGGGCCTGTAGATAACGCTGCTGCTCTTTCAGTTTGGCCCCGGGGCCCAGCGTTCCGCATTCTTTCCCTGCGTCTCTCGCATTGTTCCTCCTGTTTGTTTCCTTTGGTCGTGAGGTGTTTGGTTGGTGCGCTAACAATGCCGCCGTTATTGGGTTGTTTGTTTCATTTTCTGTTTCTCCTGGCCAGGCGGCGTTCATCAGCAAAGCTGAATAAGGGAGTGACGGTGATCACAGAAAGGTTTTACCGATCACAAATGAGCGTCTGCTAGCTGGTAGCTAGGGCTAGGAGTTCCTGCTCTGGGCCCTCAGAAGTCCTGGTCCCTCCTCGTATGTGCGCAGCAGGATCTAGCTTGTCTGCGTCCACGCGCCCCCTCAGCTGCTGCCGCGCACGTGCATTTACGGCACCACGCGGAGACGGCGACACGTTCGCACTCTGACTGACAGCTTCCCTCCGGACCTCATCGCCTCTCCATCACCGCAGAAATGTCCAAGCAAACAGTCCGTCAGCGGCGCGCTGGAAGCCTCCGCCGTGCGCCGCTCGTGTCAACAAGCTTCCCCCGCCGCCGCTGATTTCAGGAGAAAAAACCAAAACAGAACACAAAACAGGAGAAAAGGTCGTTTTGGTTGTTAACAGAAGCTCGCTTCCAGGAATCGGAGCCGTTGGCTGTAAATGGCGGAGCGGCTACGCTAGAACCTTGGCGACAGGCCATGCACTGTGGGTGAAAGCTAACGATGCGATCAGATCAGATCAGATAAGCAAAACGCACCAACAGCTTTGTAATCTCTTCTTGAGTCATCGTCTATTTGTGTTGGATTGAAAGTTTCAAGAGGATTGCCTCCTGTCAGCGGTGATTAATGGGGCAATGAACCGTTAGCGTCGTTAAAGACGGCCGGAGGATTTACGCCTCTGATGGCTGACGCGCTCGGCTCATCGTCAGGATTCCTCGTTGCCATGGCAGCTTGAACACGGTCGGACGCATAAATCCTGGAAGCAGCGAAGCTGAAGGATGATTGGACGGTTTCTTAAACATCTGCCTGGCAGGATCTCCAAAGAGACGCGCAGAGCGGAGGGGAGCAGTCGCACCCAGAAGCTCTTCTGCTGGAGCCCAAGAGGAATTGAAAGGCAGATTGGATGTTCACGTCTCTTTAACCTCTCTTTTCTCTGCCTCCATCCTGCCCACGAGCAGAGGTTCTTCTCCACACCTCCTGGATGATGTGAGTTACGACTCCAAGAGCTGACATAGTGAGCCCGGGTCCTGGGTTTGACCCCGAGGGTTGAAAAGGCTCCTCCGGCCTGTCCGAAGGCTCCTTAAACTGATGACCTCCTTGAGTGGTGACGCATCTGCTTAAAGCGACGTCTCCTCATCTGGTCCTCTGTCATAACAAACAGGCCCACTAGCTTAGCATCGCCGCGGACGCCACCTCTGTCGTAAATTAGCCCTCCGCTGCATCTTAGCAGCTGACCTCGGTTATCGGCCTGGTTGGGTGATGCATCTGCGTGGGCGAGAGGCCGTCCGGGGTTATCGCCCGCCCCTCCCCCAGGATGCCCCAAGTTAACCGGTTGGCAAGAACCCGGCGGCACGGCTGATAAAAGTCCTGGTGTCAGTGGGAGTAAAGACACAGACGACAAGGAGAGCTGCGCTTCCGTCTGCCTGGAGATAAAACACCGCCCTGACGTGTGTGTGTGTGTGTGTGTGTGTGTGTGTGTGTGTGTGTGTGTGTGTGTGTGTGTGTGTGTGTGTGTGTGTGTGTGTGTGTGTTGCTAGCGTTAGCGTGTCTGGTTCTTTGCACGCTGAATGCTGTCCAGGATGTATTTGCTATCAGCCGATCCGGGAGGTCAGGAGGTTCACAGGATCCTTCCTCCCTTTCAGATCCATCTGAGTGTGTTCTGACACGTCAGGGCTGCACGGAAACACACACCTTCCAGCGTCAGTTCTGGCTGATGCTCGCGGACACCAGGACCAGTGGTTGGGTTGGAATTCTCAGCGGTGAGGGTGGGCTTGGAAAAAAGGTTTATACATATAGATTTTTAAAAAGAAAACCAGCTCATAAATCATCCTTCTGTCACCGATGCTACGAACACCAGGAAACTCCACTTGAATTCAGACCAATTCGTTTTAGTCAACACGCTCATTAATAACATTTAATTACATGTGACCTTCCTGTTATCACTGGCTCAGCGTCATGAAATTCAAGTATTGTAATTAGTGTGTATTGTTTGTGCAGGCCCTGTGTGTACGCTTTGGAAGCCCAGCCTTTGGGCCTTCACCAAGTAGCATAAACAGGCTATTTTTCAAAGCTCGCATCACTTCTGCGACGTATTTATAAACGCGCCCAGTCGGACGTTCCGTACATTTCAGTTTTTGAAAGCTTTCCCCTGACCTCTGACCTTTCTCGATCCCGATTTGCCTGGAAATATTACCGCCGCTGATGGAAGAAAAATACACGTTTCAAATCAGAGAGGGAGCAGGAGCGAGCTGCCAGTGAGCGGCGGTAATAACCGCACCCCCGCCCCTGACAGGAAATGATACACATTTCATCGCCGGGCATCATGGGGCGGCGCTGACTTGGCCAGAACAGGCCCTGCCAGTAACAGCAACTTAACACAGATCTGTGCGTGTGTGTGTGTGTGTGTGTGTGTGTGTGTGTGTGTGTGTGTGTGTGTGTGTGTGTGTGTGTGTGTGTGTGTGTGTGTGTGTGCAGATGGGCAGCTTTTCCTTCCCCTCATTATTTCTGTCTGCTTCCTCTCCTACAAAATCCTCCGTCTTCTGATGTGGCCACCAACAGCCAGGGCAATCAACCAATCAGGGGCCGACCCTGCAGAGCTCACGGTGACGCATCCCTGAGACGAACGGGGTGCCGCTGCAATAACGTCCGCTGCGTTCCCGGCCAACTTAAATATTGCTCATTATGTAGACAAAACTCGTGCGAGGTTAATGAATTTCCCAGTCGGAGCGAGCCTATAGCTAAGATTAATGTTGGCGTATTTACCTGTGCTGATTCCACACCGCAGTCCTTAAAAAGATCAGTCTGGACTGTCATTAATGGTTTATTTTAGGTAGAGTCATCTAGCATGTGAAAGGACCTATTGTTGGTGCCCACTTTCCCTTCGGTTTAGTGTTTTAATCTGTCCTGGCTTGTTGTTTGTTGTCATTATCAGGAAGATCGCTCATGGCTTTGTGATTTTTACGGGGGGGGAAACCTGGTTCTATATTCTTGGAAGAACAAAATAACTTCTTTTGGAAGCGTTCCCAAGCGATTCCCAGAAACGATCGCGTTGATGCACGTTTGCGCTCACCAGGAGCCGGATCCGTCTGTTTCAACTGTCCTCCGGCCGGGCTCACGTTGCCCTCCAGCGGCGCTCATCACCAGGACAAACACACTGCCAAGTCTTCGCCTGTTGCATCTGCTGGTTCCTGGGAACCGGCCTCAGCAGAGCCTGGTCGGAGGCTCCAGGCTGCACCTCCTCCTCCTCCTCCTCCTCCTCCGCCACTGTACTCAGCCCCTGAATCCATATCTGCGCAATTAGAAATGAGGACAAATATTATCAAGTGCAACCAGAGACGCTGTTGTGTGTTTGTGTTGGGGCCCAGAAGCTGCGTAACTCAACACGGGCTCCATCCCCGGCCCACCGGGGCGCTCGGCTGGAAGGGGAGGAGCCGCGTTCTTCATCGGGGACTAGCGAGGTGAGAGGTCAAGGTGGAGGGTGACGTCATTTCTGCCGCGAAAAGGAAGAGCGGCGCACCGGAAACGGCTCCGGCAGACGCAAGGGCGAGCGGCGTGCACGGACAGCGGGGCTGGGGGGGGGGGGCTTTCACCATCGTCTGCGTCTCTCAACACCAGGCAGGGCGGGGAGGGGGGAGAACATAATCCGAAATTCTCGAATGGTGAAGAGGACGAGTGTCAGCAGCTCCTTCCTGCCTGGAAGTCTTCCTGGGCTGCTCACCAGGCTGGCACCAGCCGTCATCACCAGGAGCCCGGCGGGGAAGCTGGATCAGATAAGGACGGAAGACCGGTGAGAACGAGACGAGATGGAGAGGGAAGAGAGGAGAAAGAGAAGGTGGGACAGGAGCAGAGGGATGGGGGGATGAAGAGGAGGAGAGGTCTGTTGCTGTGTCCTCCTGTTGGAGCACAGTAACAGCAGCAGCTGACAGGCTGATTTAACCAAAAAAACAGATGAATGTCTGCCTGTCTGAGCTTTCAGCCTGTTCTGACAGCACAGAAGCTGAGTCCCTCCATCCATCCATCCATCCATCCATCCATCCATCCATCCATCCATCCATCCATCCATGCATCCCGAGCTGCGACCTTTCCGCGTACCCGCAGCTACACCGGCCTTTTTGTCCACCTCCTTTGTGTGGCTGTCCGGCTGGTTCTGAAGCCCAGGGAAGTGGAAGAGAAACGATTGAGGCTGCTCACTGAGCCCTGTTCTGCTCCTGACCCGTTTGGCTGGACTGTACGTCGTCCCGCTTGGGTTGGCGGCTAATGAGCGAGGAAGCGCCATCTGTTTCCCTGCTGTTCTGTGATTGGTTTTGGAGATGTTTGCACAGCTGCTACCAGGAAGTCGTCCAGGCCTCGGGACCACACCTCATTTTTAGACATTAACAGGCTTGTAGTTGTCATTTTCTTCACTCTTCCGGGCAGAAAGGTGGCGGGCTCTCACTGGCGGAGGCTCAGGAAGTCCCGGACCCGGAAGCAGCAGCCGTTTCCTGAGTCCTCCATCACAGACGACCTCGGCTGGCACTTCAACACGTGAAGGCAGCAGCAGAAATAGAGCCGCTGCAACAGAGACTCCCTCTAACGTCTTCAGCCGGTCTTCAATGGAAACCTTCCACCAACACCAGATCAAAGACAGCGCTTGCTTTGATTTCAGTTGGACAGGAAAGGAAACGCTGTTGTAAACAAATATCAGCGTCTCATCAGGAAGGAAATAACAGGCACGACTGGTTTTGTTAACATGTATTTGACCAAACACACAAAACAAAGACACATTTTAGGAATTTTCAGCATCTTAAGAATTAAGACCATGTCAAAAATCACATCACATGATCAGCATGATTTGACCTGAGTGGATTATTTCTGCCTGTTGCGGATCATTCAAACCACATTTTAAGTGCAAATCGGATTGGAAAAAGGGAAACTTGTTAATACTAAGAAAAAAAACTTGGTCTTCTTCATGATGAGTGGAAATGCACACTGAAAGTGTGAAGAAATCCTGATTGGAGTCAAAAGACTGGTGATTTCTGCTGAGTGTGGAGCCGATCTCATCACTGTCTCTGACGCTCCTGCTTGAAGGCAACGATGAACTTCCAGGCTTCCACATAATGAGCCAGGAGGAGCTCCTCAGGGAACTCCTCCACCTCGGGGGGCACGTCCAGGTCTTTGCGCTCAATGTAAGAGGTGAGCGTGTCCTTGAGGCTGAAAGACACAAAAACTCATTATGTTTGAGGGTAAAGCAGATCGGGAGGAAAGGTTAGCAAATTAGCCAAGCATGTTTTTTACCCCCAGTTGGTCTTGAAGGTGTTATCAGCTTTGGGATTTTTAAGGAGCAGCACCAGGAACTCATGCATCTCCAGCAGGAAAGTGTCAGCGCTGTTCTTAGAAAAGAAGGCCGTCAGGAGCCTGCGTTCTTCCTCGCCTAAGGCCTGTTTGTACAACGCCGAGACCTCTGGAAACGGATCCTGAAGAACGGAGACGACGAGAAATGACATCAGCAACAGCATCCGCCCGTTCAGACGGGTTAGGGAGCGCTGCGACGCCTCACCCTCTTGAGCCGCAGCATGTTTTCCGACTTGAGCGAGGCTAGCAGCTGCCAGAGGGCGGCGCAGTGCTTCAGGCAGCACATGCTCAGAGCCTGCGGGCGACAAACACAGGAGCCGTCTCACGTCCGACACATGCTGAAAACCCCACCAACGGCCGGCGTCTGACAGAGACCGACCTTGAGGATGTGAGGAGCCACCTGGTTCCCCATCTGCAGCACCTCCTCCAGGTAGGAGGACAGCTGGATGTGGGGCTCCCCCCCAGTCATGGTGAGGAAGCCCAGGGCCACTTCCAGGGTGGTCAGGGCCTCACACACCTCACTGTAGGACTGCAGCTCGGCGGCCACGGCCATCAGGATGAGCGTCTGGAGGGGCTCCTGCAGGGGGACGACGCATTTAGAAGCTCAGGAGGAAGAAAATAAACACATCACGTGACAAATTTTTACACGTACCTGCTGCACTTTGGCTTTGAGGTCCCTCAGGATGATCTCGTAATTGCGGTCATACCTGTTAACTAGCGTTGGAATCCTCTGTGGGGAACAAAGCAGATGATAAATTTAGGTCTTCGTCGCAGCCCCGTAACGCTGCCGACCTTTGCCCTTCCGCTCACATTCATGGTGATGAGAGGTTTGCCCAGAAGGAAGCGGGAGATGAGCTGCTGCTGGATCCTGGCTAGGTCGTACTCCGGGAGCGTCTCCTGGCCTCTCTCAATGCTGTACTGGGTGTTGGACAGGATCAGGGGCATCAGGTCGCGCTCCAGCTCATACCGGATTACGTGCAGGTCGGTCAGGTCCACCGGGCTCACTCTGTAGCTGCAGGAGGAGAACAGGGAAAATTCAAATCCTTCCACACGGCTGCAGAAGAAGCTGAGGCGCCGGCCGCTCACAGCCGGAAAAATGTGGCGTGAGCGCCCCCACCTGGTCTCCTCTCCCGTGTGTTTGTCCATGCAGTACACCATGCTGTTGTGCAGGGAGATGAGGTAGCTGATGAGCGCTGTGGAGCACAGCCCTGGCCCCTGTCGCTGGGGCAACAGCACCCTAAAGTCACTGCTGTGGTCCATGTCGCTCTGGCAGTACTCGGCCGGGATTTTAAGTTCACCTACACGGAAAAAAACACTGTTTAAGATGGCGGCGGTGGACTGGCCGACATCGCCGATGCACAGGCTGAGATTTACCATTGGTCTCCAGAGAGACTCGGAGCTGATTCCAGGTTGTCAGGAAGATCCTGATGTGTTTCTTGTACCAGACCTTCCGCCCACCTGCGCACACGGAGGACATAAAAACCATCACGCACAAGCACGAGACATTTTCCCGACCGAAGACAACATTTCCCAGACAGCAGAGAGCTGGTGGAGACAGAGAGTCCGGGCACCTGCGTTCTGAGTGTTGAGAAACTCTTCAATCGTGCCAGTCAGCTCAGGGACGTTCTGAAACCTTTTGACCAGATCTCTCTGGAGGGCGAGGATGTCGGGGAGGTGCCTCACCAGCCGGAGCTCCGCTTCCTGAAGGTGGGGTCCAAGGTGTGACGCACAGATTCATCACCAATTCAGGATGAAGAAGAATTGTTCAGAATTGTTCACTTGGAGCTATGAAGCGGCTGCGCTCACCTTGTGCAGGAACCTCCATAGCACAGGAACGCTGTCTTTCCCATCATTCAGCTCTACAATGTGGGTGAGGCTCTGCAGAGAGACTTTCCCCCTGCAGCTCCACACGGTAGAACAGTGGATCAGTGAATCTGTGGGGACCGAGGCCAAGAACAGGCGAGGATCTCCCACCAAGAGCTTCATGACTGGACTGGCAGACACCCGGGAGTCCGCCTGGATCAGGGAGTTCACCGTCTTCAGCTGTCTGTCCAGATGCTGTGGAGGAGATGACGAATAGAGAAGCTCCTTTTGGGACTGATGTTGAAAATAAATCTCTTTTATTTTACCTTCAGCTGAGGTATGATGATGCTGTTGCTGATTTCTATCTCCCAGCCATTTCGAGCCTGCTTTGTGGACAGCTGATTGTCAAGAAGAAGAGGCCCTGCGAGGAAAAAAGCAGGAGTGTTTGACAGGGAAACAAACCTAAAGCTGGATTCATTTAATCAGTTTTGTCTTCTACTGATGACAAACACAAGCTTGATTCTACCACTAGAGGGCACCCTCTGCACACTACCCACAGAGGCCAGAGAGACAAAACATTAAAATCACTTTGGCATTCAGATTATCATCTGATATTATGAAAGCAAAAAAAAACAGGTCGTTTCTTACCATTTTGCTGTGTGTGGGGCTCCAGAAGACTGTTGATTAGAAGGTGCACCATGCTGATGGTGTCATCTGTCCCCTTTCCCAGAGACCTGATGAGACGCTGCAAATCCTTTTTCAGGTGGGCACGCAGAAACACACCTGGGTCAGAGACCTGTGGCTTGATGATGGCTGACACAGCCTGAGAAAGAACCAGGAATCACCATTAACCAGGCTGAACAAGGCAGTGCTGATTTTCAGCATTTTAAAGACGTCACCTGGAGGTCGCTCCTGGCGCCCAGCAGCAGAGCCATGTGAGTCAACATGCGGACGAGAGTAAACGGAACAGGGGAGATGGCCTTGGTGTCCAGCATGTCTGGATTGTCCCTTCGTTTGGGGTCTCCGAGGACGTGGCCTTTTTGCGTGCGATCACCTCTGTTTGAGATAGTTAATTGCATTAAAATATATAGAAAAAACAAAATTTGTCCAGTAATATTTAAAAGGATTTACTGCAATCCAACCACCCGAAACCCCGTCAAAGGCCGGTGGTTAATTCCTCCAATCTGAACACCACAGTCCCCACATACACCTGTTTCCATTGGTTGGTGACACTGAAAGGTCAAAATACAAGGAAGTCAGCGAGTGACAGTTTTATCTACCCTCAAATGTGTTGAATTTTAGCAGTTTTTCAGTCCATCTGGAAAAATTCTTTTAGATTGTGGCTGCTTGAACATGCAGGGGGTCCTTCAAAGTCCAGGTTCAGGCTCAGGTTATGTATTTCGTGCTAAATACCTCTAGGTTCTAAAATAGCTCTGCTATTTGCAGATGTATGGATTTACCTCCTTTAAAACAGAACTTTTCTCTGCAACTACAGCATTGCTAGAATGTTTTAGTGACACACATTTGACCTGAGACCTTCTGGAACAGGAACACCGTTAACCAGTCATACCTCTCCAATGGCGACGGGGTGACCGTTTTCACAGTCTGTGAAATAAAAATATAATATATAAATAAGTAAATGTAATGTTAAGATGGATATATTTTAAACATAAAGATGCATTTATTGTCGGTCGTTGACTTACGGTACCACTGGACGGGTCCGAGTGCTTCGTGAGCCACGGCTTGCATGTCATCAGGCATGCTGGGTAGAAATGCTTCCTGCATCAACATACATTAAGAATCAGATCAATTCTGAGAATGAAGAGTCTGTGTCCGCGCAACAGCTGGTGACCTGCAGCACGTACCTTCATGTTAGCGGGCCAGAATGCCAGCTGCTGCAGGGGAACAAGGACCCCCTGGTGCTCACACAGTAAAACAGCAGCGAGGTGAATGGTCAGGTCCACCAACACGCACTGAGAAGGGGAAGCTCCGGGACGGGCCTGCAAAGGCCCGAGTTGATTGGTCACCAGAGCTTGAGCGAAGGCTTTCGCCGCTGCAGTGGTGAGAAATTTGGAGGTCTGGATGAAGGACAGCAGAGCTTCCCGCAGCTGAGGAGGGCATAAAGACACACATGCTACGTCAAATGCGAAATCTCTTTGTTTCCTGAGAGGTGAAGGCCTACCTCCTGCTTCAGGCTGAAGTCAGCGCTGCCGTCTCGGTAGAGCGTTGCCACTTCTCGCTGCAGCGCTAACAAAAGATACACTGTTGTCCGCTGAGGCAAACAGTCACAGCTCTGTGAAGAGATGACAACAGACTGACACAAAAACACAAATGCAAAAGCAACAGCAGAACTAAATCTATGACCCTCTTAAGCCCTTTAATATTCTCTGAAAACATCTGGAGACAAAGAGGGCCAGAGGTTTACCTCGCAGGTCTGATCCAGCCCCTCAGTGAGGCCCTTCATTACTGCCTCCGCCACAGCATTTCTGATAGTCTGGTACTGCTCCCCACACACGAGATACTGGTCTATCCTAGTGGCTTCGTTACTCTAGACATGATGGAAAAGAGCAACGGTTCCATTCAGAATACAGTCCTGCTCTCATGTGGAAGCTAAAGTGAATGATGTAACAGTAACTGAACCTTCAGGAGAATTTCCCTGGGGAAGAGCCACTGCACGGCGTCCACCTTGAGAAGACTGGAGACAAACTCCACTCCGCGCTGGCTGCCAACCTTGCGGATCAAGTAGACGCGGTACCACTCGTTCCCACTGTTCCTACACAAGGCCTCAACACTGTCCAGGAAAGCCTTGTTTTCACTCTGAAGCCTGTTTTGCGATTCTGATGCAAATTAATAAAAAAAAAAAGCGCCTGTAGTTTAGCGTTCTGTCCAACTCCAGCTCAGGTACTTGATCAACAACAGTGTATATAGCAAACTAAATACACACCAGAGAGACTGAGGCTTTCCACAATGAGGCCAGCAGCCACGTCCAGGTCCATTCGGACTCTGGCCACCTGCTGCAGATACTCCACGGTGGCCATCTCTGCAGCCTGGGTCTCCAGGTAGTGGGTCAGGAACACACTTTCATCCCGCAGACAAACCTGCTTCTCGTCTGCTGAGCTGAACTGGAACCTTTCGTACATGGAATCCTAGAGCCAAGAGACGATACTTAGAGTTTACAGAAGCTCTGTTGCTGAACAAAGGAGGGCTTCGGATTCATGGGCACCTCTAAGCAGTTGATGTACAGCAGGTAGAGCTCAGTTTTGTCCGTCTTCTCCAGGATGTTGCTCTGCTCGATTTCTAAGAGGTGCTGCTGCAGGTAAGCCTGGACCTCATTGAAGCTTCAGAGACGGACAGAAGTGGCGCAAACATAAGTGAGGCTGTCCAAAAAGAACTGAACAGGACTTACAGCAAGGCCAAAGCGCCTCACCTGTACTTCAGAAGGAGTTTGAGCACCACTGAGCGAACCACCGGGTTTTTATCCACAGAGTCATCGAAAGGAGAAAGCACCTTAGTCAGCGTTTTGCGTTCACCTGGCCGATGAAAACGAGACTTATTAGCGAGATCTGGCGAGTCAAACGCGAGATAATTGGTTAGAAAGGACTCCTGCCTTGGTGAAGGGGAATGTTCTTCGCCTCCACCATGAGAAAGGACAATAAATGGAGGATGATATCAGAACAGGGCGGAGAGTTGTCCTTGAAACACACACTGGTCACCAGGTCAATGAAGAAGGCGTTGCACTGCTGCCTGAACTGGGCGTGTTGGTTGACAAGGACCCTGCACAAGTGATATTAAAGCAAAAATCAGACAAACCAGGTCAACTGAACTACAACGTGACTCGCATCTTCTGCGACTCACTGACCGAACAGCGTCGGAGGGAACAATCTGGAAGTCATCGTTGACTGGCTGCATGCAAAAGGGACAGAACATCTGACCGGGGCTCAGCCACTGTCTGATGCAGCCCAGGCAGTAGATGTGGTCACACGGCAGACACAGGGGCTCCTGGGGGTCTCCCATGCAAACGCCACACAGCCCGAATCCAAACCTGCAGAAAGAAAACAAGTGAAGAGCCAAGGTGGAGAAAACAACACCTCAGGAGCTTCTGAGGAGGCCCTTTACCTGAAGATGCGCTCCACAGCCTTGTCCTTGCAGGATTTGAGCAGAGCGATGACTTGCTCAAAGGCCTGATGACTTTTCAGATCAGAGTTTTTTTCCAATATCTTCACAAGAAAAATACAAAGTTAAAAAAAAAGGCGGTAGGTTCACTGTGAGTTATTCAGTAGAAGAGAAGGATCATGTGTCCGGGAGGTCAGGGCTTACCTGGCCAAGCCGTCTGGTGTGCTCCAGAACCACAGGCGTCAGCTTCTTCTCCACCTCCTCAATGCCCAGCAGAACATTCTCCACAAACAGAGACAGAGAAAGTATCCGACTCCACCCAGCTCTGATGGTGGAAAGAAAACGTCAACACTGACTACAGTCCAACTGTCTACAGGGAGCACTTCAATATCTCCATCTTACTGGACTCTGCAGGCAATGGTCTGGCTCTTCTCTCCATAGTGCTTCACACTTTCCTCTGAGCAGACCAGCTCAATGGGAACCTGGAGTTTTTTGACCATTCGTAACCAGGTTTGCCTCTGGTCATCGGTGTCCAGATCTCTCGGCTCTAGGTACTCCACGCACGCGAAAGCAGCATAAACGTCCAGAACCTTTGAGACAGCAGGTAAAGGTCACCACCACATGAGCTCCGCTCATTTAGATCACGTGTGTGCAGAGCTCTGGAAGGCTCCGAGACTCACCAGTTCGCTCCCATCTGCAAAATGCTGATTTTTTAAAAGGTGTGGGAGCACCTGGGGCTCAATACAAATCATTCTGGAAAGGTTCTGCATTCGGTTCTTATACTGGTGATAAGCGGCGTGAACCCACGGGAGGGATACCACTGTACCGGTGACACCGAGCTGCAGTCGCAGCTCACTGATGCAACAGTTCAAGGCGTCGCAGAAGAGCTGGAAGAGCCAATAATAGCCATTAAGACAAGAATCTCACCTTCACTCAGGTGAATCTGATCAATTACTCCAGAAAAATGACCTTCAGATCTTCAGGACAAGTCACAGTCATCGTCATGCAGACAAAGTCCGGCAGGTAGCGCTGATAAAATTCCACCTGCATCTCCGGATCTGCTTTGGCAATGCATCGCCCGAGTGGCGTCTTCCAAAAGAACTCCTCAAACTGCTGCTGCGTGCGGCCTGACATGCACATGCATGTATGTGAAAGTGCCAAAAGTCACAGCAAGAGAGAACACCCTGAGGCGGTCATTTACCTTCCTGTTGATGCGCGTGGACCCAGAGTTCCTCCAGGTAGCTCCGGATCCTCCAGCTGAAGGGCAGGTTGCAGCTCACCTTGCTTTGTAAAATGGAGCTTTGAACAAAGATTGTTTTTCTGTTGCTGCTGCGAGAAAGCAGGAAACACAAAAGAGCTCAAATTAGCAAAACCAAAGCACAAAAACGGCCTGCTCAATGCTACGAGGTTACCTGTACACGCACTCACCTGTGGTCCGGCTGTGGGATTTCCAACAGCTTTTCGTTGCTAAAGATATCCAACCACAGTCTTTTGACAGACTCATTACAGTTCACATCAAGCAGGATGTCCAAGTTCTGGTCACGGTCCACAACTGAAACCAGCTGAGCCAAGAGGGGAACAACCACAGTCTGAACACGCTTCCATAAGGTGTGCCTGTCACGAATCCCAAAACAAAGTTGACAAAGCGCCTCCAAAATGCGAGAATCTTGAAGGAAACAGAGGCAGGGGCTACCTAAAAGTGCCTCCTTCTTGCAAAGCATCAAAGTTTGAGGCCTCCTTGATGACCCAGTTGCTCTTCATGGACGACAGGGCGTTGCTCTCCAGCGTCAGCAGCATCGAGTGAAGATGCGTCTTCAGGGTTCGCAGGAATTCACCTGTCCAGAGTTGGATACGAGACGCTGTGAAACGAATCCGGCTGATGCAAAACGAAAGCGTCCACGTCCCGTTGGTGTCACCTTTTATGTCATCGTGGTCGCAGAGGAGCGTCAGCAGGATCTCAACCCTCTGCGCGCTGCGGAGGCCGCTCTCCACCTGGTCCCGCAGCATCCCCACGGCGCTCTGAACGCAGCTGCGCACCAGGGCGGTGGTGTCCACCGCCTGCTCGTAGTGCTGCAAGGGCACAGAACCAAACAGCTGCACTCATATTAAGCAGATTTGAACTTATTTATCTTAGCTGTGGGCTCACATCTTCCTCTGACTCCACTTCCTCTTGCTCGGCAGTGTAGATGCAATCTATCTCCATGGCTACAGAAACGATATGGTTCATTTCTGCAATTAATATTAGAAGCACACAAGCTGTATCTAAGCAGAGTTGTTTAATTACCTTCAGGTGGACTCTTTATTTCAAACATCTGACTGATGGTCATGTTCTGCAAAGCTTTGATGTCTGAAACCATGTCCTTTGACCGTCGGAGGTCGTCTATGTGAGCTGCCGTCCAAACGCCTGCAAATACAAACATGTTTTACGTTATCCTGCTTTTGCGTAGTCACGGCAAAAGAAAAAAAAACAAAAAAACGCACGTCCTTGTGCCCTTACCTCCGTGAAAGCCGATGTAGGACGTGCCACCTTCCATTCGCGGCAGTCGGGTGATAAAGTAAACAAACACTTTGCTTCCTGTGTTCTGCTGAGTCAACTTGTTGATCTCATTGATCGATGAATACCTGAAGAGACCAGCAAAGCTCATGAAGGTGGTAAACCTGGGCAGGGACATGCGCGAACGGGGCGAAAAAGGTTGGACCTACCTGGCGGATGCAATGAGGTTGGCGCTGTGAGACGCTTCGTCAAAATCACACTGGATGATGAGGATCTTGTTGCAGGATCCACCGGTTCTGCCCGCTGTTCCAGATGTGAGGAAGTTCCTAAAAATGGGATTTGGTTTCAAGTTTGGGGGAGTTGGATTTGCTCTCTGAAGGCCCACGGACTCCAATTCCAACTAAGACGGTCCCAACAGGACAACTAGTCCTGCAGCAGCCAGTTAATCGCATGTTGAGACACGAGTTCCCTAGAAGAACTCATTTATTACGGTTCATTTTTCTCATGTTGATGAGATAAAAGGATGAAAGAGTCCAATAAAACCTTTTCTCTGAGGTCAAACACTGTTTTAGGAATGTTTACTTCATATTTCTCTGATCAATCAACCGACCTGATCTTCTTCAGGAAGGAGTGCTCGGTTTCAAACTGCTGCAGTGAGAGAAGCTCCACGCCGTGTGTCATCTGCTTCAGCGGCTCTAGGTCAGACACCGTCAGGAGTCTGGAGAACGTCGTCACCTGTCGTAAAAGAGGACAAGTTTTGAGACCTCCCACTTGCTTCGAGCGGCACTGGAGGCTGGTGCTGCGTGTGAGCCGAGGGTTACCTCTGTGAAGGAGGAGCCGCACGTCTCACCCTGCCTGATCTGGGAGAGGATGAAGTCAGCCAAGCAGCTGCTGCTCTGCTCCTCAAAGTAGACCCTGGCCAGATGTTCGCTGTCCACTTTGGGAAGGTCCGTGCAGTCCAGACGCACCACCGAGTCTGGAGTGGCACATCTGAGCATGATGACTTTGGCCTCATCCAGAACTCTCCTCTCGTGATCTGCTTCCTCCATGCTGTCCTTGTGCTTCTCGATGGCCTGAAGTACGACTGAAGCGCACGTGTCCGAGTGGTAGCCGATGAAGACGTCCGCCGGCTGGTACTTGTAGGTCCCGGTCGTGTTCTGACCGTTGAGGGAGACAAAGAGAGCCACCCATTCCTCCAGCTGTTCCACCAACCTCTTCTGTTTGGTGTTCAGGACGGTGTGGATGTCCAGGTAGTGTTTCTCCAGCCTGTTGATGAGAGGGATGGGGAACTGCTTGTACACCACCTCTCTCTCCTCGATAACGATGAGCCGGAAGTTTTTGTGCACCCGACATTTCACGCGGTGGCTGCCCAGTCCGAGATCCACATACTTCTGTTCTCCCAAGCACACGTAGTACTGGTTCAGGGCGTCATAGAGACTTTCGTAGAGGTTCTGCAGGTTCAGGAGCACAACAGCCTGACCGGTCTCCATGCAGATCTTCACTCTGTTGATGTTGCGGCAGATTTGGGTATACTCTTGGTCTTTTGGGAAACTCGATCCGAAGATGATTTCCGGCAGGCCGTTTTCAAAAAAGACCGTCTGCTGCAAAATCTTTAACGCTGCGTAGTTCTTGGTCAGCACCAGCAGGTATCGACATTCTTCGTCCTGTCCGACTGCCTGGATGTTATCCCTCACAAACCCGATGGCGTTGATGTTCTCGAGGTTTGGTGCGACCGTCAGCCATTTGGTAAAAACGCTGACTGCGTCCACGTGTTGCTTGCCGCTGAAATTCCTCAGCACCGCTTTCACGGTTTCCTCGGATGTGGGCTTCCTCTGCGACGATCTGGCCACGGCAAAAATCATCTTAATCAAGCTGTAATAGTCACGCAAGCCAAAGAAGCCTTTGCCTTCTCTCCTGCAGATTGCCAAATACGCTTTTGCAAACGGCTGGAAAAAGTCCCTGACCTTCTCCAAAACCATTTCATCCGACCTGCATATGCCTATGGCGGTCTCAATCAGTTCCTTCTCGTCAGGGTCGCCGCGGGAGACGAAAATGCCTCTATTCATCTTTGCTGGATCTAGAGCCCAGTTGGAGATGCCGATGAATCCCACCTTTTTGTGCGGCAGCGGGTCATCGTCGATGCACCCTTCCTCCAACAGCGGGTGAAGCGTTTTGAGCGGCATCTTTGGAGAGTCCTCGGCTAAGCCAATCTCGTCGAGGACCACCACTCTGGTGTACTCGGCCAGGTTCTTTCCTTTCTGGAAACGTCCGCATTGCTTGAATATGTTAATGATTCCTTCGGGCGTTGAGTGGGGGCTACACTGGAAGGACACCAAGTCGACCTGTTTCAGCATTTTGTAGAGGTCCGAATGTGCAGCCTGGCCCTGCATCGCATCTGCTACAAGAGTCTTTGAGAGAGATTTGGAACTTCCGGGTTTCCCAACCAGGAAGAGGGGGATTCTCAGCTCAATGCAGAGAACCATCATGAAGACGTTCTCTTTCAGGGCGCTATTTTTTGCAATAGTGTCACCCATTGGCACACCGCTCAAAAGTAAGTCCTGCATGAGGGAGATCTCCTGCATGACCTTCCCCTGGTTATATTCTTGTGGTAGTCGTTTGCTGACAACCTGTCTGTATTTCTCCTTATTTTCCAGGCAGGCATGGTAGCAGACACCTATGGACATCACTAGAGACCAAATCACTGGATCTCTGACACTGGCCGGTCTCTGGCACCTCTTTTTGTTCTCTGCATTTTGTCTTTTATCAAATTCTTCCAGTTCTGCAAACAACCTGTCGTGGTGTTCAAAAAACCAAACAAAACACTGCATGCAACGCTCCACGTCTCTCAGGCTGACAAAGCTGCATTCGTCCCTCCTCTTCCGCATGTATTGCTGCGACACTGAAAGCACTTCAGTGATCATTCTGGTGTGAGTCGGGTGGATCGCTTTGCTTTGAGCTACCCTTTGTACAATCTGCTGGATGTATATTTTCTCTGTCTGATCATTTAGCTGTCCAAAGTCCCACACCAGAGGTATCATGCTGGGCGGCAGCGCGTGAACTCTGTAGACCAACTGGCGGAGAGGGATGGAACCGAGCCTCTCGTCTGTCTCGTCAGCTCGAACTCTGTATCCCAGGCCTGCAGATTCTAACCTCTGTATCATCTCGTCTGTGTGTTTCCGGTAAGGGTTGCACGCTGCGATAATCTGCAACCCGCTGTCATGTGCTAAGCTCTCGCCCCTGACCGTCTTATCACAGAGGACCTCTTTAATGCTGCTGATGGCCTCAGTAGTGTTGGCCTCATCAAAGAAGAGCACCGAATCAAAGCTGTAGTCTAGCTTGTTGAAGAAAGCCATGTTTTCTGCTTCCCTGACTTTGGAGTAAATCATCTCGGACGTCGTTCCTCCGTGGACTTTCACCAGCTTCATGTTCCCAGTGGCCACTCCGCTTCTCTGCAGCTCGCAGAGGAACTTGATGAGCCTCGTCTTACCACACCCGGTCTCTCCCATGATGATGACAGGGATGCCACATCTGAATCGCATGTGGATCGCCAGCATCTTCAGTATGTTGTCAGTTGTAAGCTCGTAGGTTTCATCGGGGTCGAGAGGCCACTGGATTCCCAGGACGCGGCAGATTCGCTCTATTTTCTCCGCTCTGGGAAGGCCGTCAAAGTCAATGTTGAAAGGAACCCCCTGTAGCTTCAGGTTGTCGTACAGCACTTTCGTCATGACGTCTTTTTTTATCACCCTTTGAGTCGAGGGATCAACTGCGTCCACGTAGTTCCGGTCATTAAGCTGAAGATGAAAACCAATAAAGGTCATGGACTCGTGGTCATCGTTGAAGAAGATGTAGGGGTGCGGTTCAGTCTCCCATCTCTTTCTGATCAGAAAGGGAGCCAGGTCTTCCTCTGAGACGCCGGTCAGGTCCACATGCAGCCTGCCGGGGCTCTGATCCGAGATGCTCAGTGACGGAGTGGCAAAGTCTTTCGCCATCAGAATCATAAAGTTCACCACAAAGGTTTTGAACCCAGTGAGCACGTCTCCGGTGACAGCAGCATCGCAAAACACCGAGGACTCGCAGTCCTTCAGCTGAAGGTTCAGGAACCACACAAAATTCCTCAGCTCGGCCCAAGATGGGTCCGTAACACCACAGTACAGGAGAAACATCTGGAGACATTCCACATGGGAGCCTTCAACACCTCCAAACATGAAGGAATCAAGGTCAGAGCCGTTATAAAAGCGGCGGAGGTACTGATACGGCCGCTGGAATGCTTCACTCCTGAATATCTTGTCATCCATCAATGGATCATCAGTGTTTACAGTTGTAGGATCTTCCAGTTTCCTCATTTCATAATTTAGCACTTCCTTGGGTGATTGGCAGAAAATAAACGGGAACATTTTTAAGAACGTGCTATTCCCCTTTTGGTCCTATCAGGAAAACAGAGATGAGAGCGTGAGTGCTGGTTTTAAATGAGCCAAGAACTTAGATGCATCAACAGTAGTTTGAACTTGCCTGGCTTGGAGCGTTTCTCTTTGCCTCGACAGTCGGCTTCTCTAAAACCTCCACGAGGTACAGCTGGTTTTCGCTGCACTTCCACATCGTTCCGTCAGAATCCATCAAGTAGCGCAGAATCAGGAGTTTAAAGAGAAACTCGTGGAGACCTTTCTGAACCTTTCAATGAATATATAAACCACGCTACATTAGCATCAAAATACATCCAAGGAGACAGGACGTGTGCTACAGCGGCAATCATAACAGCAGTAAGAAGACCCTCGTCAACGGTATTCGAACTTACCGAGGATGAGATGTCAAAATGGAACAACACAGGTTTTGTCCTGGTGGTGGTGGTCAGCAAAGACTGGAGCACAACGTCCTCATCGATGTTAGGGTTAATCAAACGAATGCACTTCATCACCGAAGACCCATCAGAGTGTTTCAGCTCCTCATACAGCCTCTTGATGTAGAGGGATTTTCCTGTTATAGCAAATGAGGGGGAGAAATATTCAGCTGGGTGCAAATTCCTAGTCTGACAACGGTTAGCATTGCAAGTGTGCACGCACCAACGCCAGCCCTCTTTGATGAGACCACCCCAACGCACAGTGTGTCTCTGAATGCAGCTGCAGCACTGCACCGGCCCTCTGGGACAACAAAGTGCCTGTGGAGGTAGTGCTGGAGCCTCGCCAGCGACTCCTGTGGAATCACGTGCACTCTGTACTGGCTGAAGGCAGAAGGAACGTAGGCATACTCCCTTTCCGAGCTGCAGATGATTACAAGGTTGTAGTCTTTCCTGCTCTGCATTTTTGCCCTCTGGAAAAAGTTCTCAACTTTGGAGCTGACGTCATAAGTGAGCAGGTCTCCGTACAGTAGGGAGTATATCTTCTGTTCCTTGTGGCCTGTGCTGAGGCACCTTCGGAGGAATATCTCCACCTGTTCATATGGCGTGGAGGGGTTGCAAAGGAGGACCTCATCATAGGTGGGCAAGGGCTGATCTTCACTGCTCATGTAAATGGAGATGCAAGCTGTCAAGACGTCGCTGTGGGGGCAAACGATGAGGTTTGGGTTTCCAGGGGCCAGGCCTCTGGGGAGCTGCCTCTTTATTATTCCCAGGTTACCATCACCAGCACTGGCTTTGTTGGCCAGTAATTCCAACAGTCTTCCTAAGCTGTTTATATCAAGAATGTGAGGAAGGTAATTCTTCATGTCTGCCATGTAAGCATCCCATATCAGATCAAATTTCTGCACAGCTGAATACTCAAGGTCCGAGCAACTATCCCACTCGCTGCTCATGTCCTGATCCAAATCACTTCCGGGCGCAGCAACGGCCTGATGGTCAACATCAATCGCTTCTTCAGGGTTGGTTAGAAGCTCATACTGGAGCGTGTGCCTGACCCGTCTCAAGTCTAAAGCTGTGCAGTTCGCCTTTACGAAGGACAACATCATGAGAACCTGGTCGTCTATTTGGGTCACATTGTGTTGAGTCAGTTTGCTGCACAGGTATACGATCTGTTCGGCTGTGTAGCAGTTGAGGTAGTAATGTCGCGACCTCTGGTCCCTCACAAAACTCGTCCAATCTGTCAAGCCCTTCTCCATTTTCTTGCAGAGCTCTGGCAGCAGCGTGTCTACGTTACCCTTTGAAACGACACTGGCAATATTGTCCAAGTTAAAGTCCAACACAATGCTGGGCTCCTGGCTTTCCGAGCTGCAGCTGATTTGCGCTTCCCAGTCTTGGAACAGCGGATTCCCCGCTGTGTAGAGCGCAATGAAAGCCTCAGAAAGTCTTTGAACTCCATCAAACACCTAAAAACCCGATGCAAATTTAAATGATTTAAGTTTGCACAGTATACAGCTACAGCAAAAGAATCAATAGATATGTTTTTTGTTTTTTTTAGAAACTTGCAGACACAAAAGGTCATTATTGGTAAAGCTGAGAGAATCACCACCACAAGAAGGAGAAACACACCTCTACGAAGAGATCAACTTCTTTTTGGCCTTGATCCCCCTTGCCGGACATGAGCATGAGTTTGTTTTGCAGCTCTCGTAGGTCTTCGAGAGAGTAGCAGCGCATCCGCTGAGCATCATCATTCTCCTCTGGAATCTGCAGCTTCAGGACAGCGTCAAGGCTCAACTGTAACGAAGAGGAGGCAAAGGTAACGCAGACTGATTTCAACCTCATCTGTGACCGCTGAGCCGCATGATTTAGGATGTACCTTTTTCTCTCCCGGTGCACTGATCAGGTAAACGCCCTTTTTGTTGATGGATGATGCTAAAGAGAGTGAAGAGAGCTCCACCGACCCATGACTCTCTTTGACAGTCTTCAGCCACTCCAGATGGCGAGCAGTGTCCCGCTGAGAAAGAAAAACCTCCATTTAACATTTTGGCTCTTGACAACAGGCAACTGTCTCGTGCGATACTTCATTGTGACGATGACTCACCAGTTTTTTTGGGAGGTTTACATCATTTTCCAAAGCTCTCCAGAGCTTCTTGACCACCTCTTGGAAGACGTGAAACCCAGAATCTGGCTTGAGCTCGTACAGCATGGAAGAGTACCCGAGCACGGCGTCGTGGAAGCACGCAACGCGATCCACATCCATGTCGTTCTCTCCAGCAGAGATGGAAGCCAGGTCAACAAACACCTTCAACTCATTGATGTCTGCAAGGAAACATTCCATTTCTCATGCTGCTGGCTTCAGGAACAGATACTAACTTTCTATCGATAGCTGTTTTTGAAAAAAAAAAAACACTTGGGGATGGAAACAGAGCCAATAATGTTTACACGTACCTTCGAGAGCATCCTTCACCCATGTCACAAAAAGCCTCCTGAGTCCCAGCTCTTGCAGACACAGTCTACGCGGCTCATTGATGTCAACCAAGATCTTTTTCGCCTGCATCAAATCGCTGTCGATCCGGTTGAGCTGCTCGTCCTGAAAGTCTGCGTGATTCTAAAGGAGGAAAAAAATCACACATTATTAATGGTGGAGTTTAGTCACATAACGTTCTCTCCCAACACCCACTCTTGTTTGTCACCTGTCCTCCTTCTAATTAGCCATCATAAAGAAAAAAAGTATCTGAAAGTCTAAAATTCCTTACGGCTTTTGTCAGCGTCTCCAGACTGCTGAAGTCTCCCTGCAGGCAAAGCGTCTCTTTGACCATGGTGATAATTTCAGCCGAGGCCACAGCCAGGTGAAGTTCGTGGTACTGCTCGATCTGCTGGACCCTGCTGTGGATCCACTGTTTGTCGGTCGCTTTTTCGACTCTGCTCATGATGTTTAGTTCCTGAGCGAGCCCTTCGTATTTGCCCTTAAAGGCGTCAAACAGCCGGTTTACGTCTTTAAGTTTTATTTGGCCATTTTTTAGAAGCGTAGAGATATTCTTATAATCAGAAAACGCCGGCTGGAAAATCTCATCTTCTATCATTTCTGGTGTTGCCATTATGTCCGCCACGTCCTGACTCTCAGGATCATCATCCGTTTCTCCAGTTACAAGCTTAGCTTGTTTCTCCCAGCACATTTTGAACAGATGGCTGTCCTGAACAGTGTACAAAACCTCCGCCATGGCTCGGATGTCCTCATCCAGGTGGAAAAAGGTGACAACTCCAGTCTGAAAAGTGGGCATATGGTCGACCTGATGGACCTCCATGAAATCCTTCAAGCGCTGGGCCTCGATGTCGACCTCCTGAAGTTCTTCCAATTCTTCCACATCAACTATCACGGAGATAAGAGATTAACAATAAAAACACGTAGGTTCCATTTGGGCGGCTCCCAGGTTCTGGGTGTACCTGTCATATGTTCCTCGAGCTTTTGAGTCATCGCTAGGAGGATGTGGAGCAGATCCTTCTCGTGGTACACAGCTTTCACTTCGTCATGACGCCAGTCTAACAGCCTTTTCATCTTGTCATTGTTCCTGCAGTGTTCGTTCGCGCGGAAGCAATCTGCAAACGCAGATTCACAAACACATCATTTTAATTGAGGCCATCAGCCACCAAATCAATCTGCCTTCTGCGACAATTGTCACCAATCTTCAGGAGATCCAAGTAAGCCTCTCTTTTCTCCAAAATCTCTTTCAGCAGGCTGATCTTGATGTTTCCATTGGCTAGATCGTTGTTGACGTCCACGAGGGTTGAAAAAGCTACGTTCATTTTGCTTTGGGCGTCTTCAGAGAGCTTCTCAAACAGCTGTTTGTCAGTGGCTGAAATGACAAAGCGATACTAAAGTTGGACAATGCTGGCCTGGTTTCCCTGCAGCTCACACAAACGCCTTACTTTACCGGATAGCTGCAAAAGGTTTTTGGCGGCAGTCCAGGACAGGAGGTGCAAAAGAATCGTTCCTTCGTCATGGTGACTGGCTTCGCTTGGCCAGGACTTCTCAATGATAGCTGAGATGAGTCCCCCAAACTTCCAGTTGACCTTTATCTTCTCAAAAAATTGTCCCTCACTCTTGCTCTGCGTGGGAGGAACAGGAGGCAAAATTCAATAAACACCAACAGTGGCGATAGATGTTACTGCACATTTTCACATTTTCAGTCACGGCTATACCTGGCACAAGGATGGAACAGCTTCGAGGGCACACCTCTCAATGATGGCAGAAACACACCTGAGTGATTTCTCAAGATCCTCCATGTTTGAACAGTAAAATTCAATTTGATTCAGGGGAGATTCCTGATCCATACAAACAAAGACGCTGGTGAACATCTCAGACTTCAAGCAGTGGTAGCGTGAAAGGCGTGCCACCTACCCTTTTGTACATGCCCTCAAAGTCCTTCGTGAACGTCTGTCTCCAGGTGTTGGTGCATTTTTCGTCAGAGAAGCGGACGGAGATGATGTTGTCCCAAATCTGTATTATCTTGCAAAAGAAGCGTTTTGCACTAAAAAAAAAACTGTTGGATTTCTATTTTTGTTATGTCAGAAAGCTGCTCACCTCCATCTCCGCTGAAGCCTTGGAGGAAAACCAACCCTTGCTCAGCAAATTCTGTTTGAAGGAACGGCTGATCCAGTCTCTCATGATTTTCTCTGCCTCAAAGACTGAGTCGTTGGCATACTTCTGCTCTGGTTTCCCCTCAGGACTCTGGTAATATCAGATAATACCGTTTCTGAAAGCAGTAAAACTGACAGAAACATCAACATCTTCCTTTCCTAGACGTCTGCCACAAACCTTTGGTGCGTTACGGTGAACAAAGTCTGTCACTAAGGCAACCATGTTCACACACATTACAGGAACATCTGGGTAGTTCTGGGTGTAAGATGCTGGTTTAACCCCTTTGCAAAGCTTCTCCAAGAGGTTCACGGCTGTTGTGAGGCAGGATTTCCTGTACGCCTCTGTGAAATGGCTAGGAACAAAGGAAAATGCAAAATAAAGCTCTAGAAATGTGGAATAAAAGTGTTAGTAGCAAAAATGGGAAAAGTTGCAAAGGTAAAAATACTTGTTTTCTTTTGTTTAATGCAAAAATTTTCCAACAGAAGGGAAAGACTGGAAAAGGATATCACCTGTAGTTGTTCTCAATGAGACGTACGCGGATGTATTCCAGAAGATCTGATACTGTCTGTGAAACAGAATTTACAGGTTTTAATTTCCGCGTTAATCCCAAAATGAAATCCTATCAAGAACCCAGGTCCACGTACCTCTACCGAGCTGAAGGTAATATCAGCAGGAGCGTTATTGACAACGACGACCAGCATGTCCAAGAGCTCAACGTTGACATGCCCAGCAAACTCCACCAGTTTATCAAATGGGATCAGATACAGGCAGGAACGCACCAGAAGCGGATCCACATCAATCAAGTGGCTGTGATTCCTCAGTATCTTCACCATTGCCCTGGAAAAATATGAAATACAGTGAATGTTTACAGAAATATTAAATAGATTTTAGAGGGGGGGGGGGAATGATTTAGTAACAGAGAATATCCAGAAAGCCATTTTTGCTGACATGTAAAGGTGATCAGAAGAATTCCACATATTGGTATTGTATAATAAAAATAATAATTTGGAAAATGGAGCAGGAAAAAAAGATCTCCTCCAGGTGAGCAGTCTCTAGAACTCTGAAGATTTCGGTGAAAAAGTGGTGAATGAGGTGAAGACCTGGGATGGCTTACTGTCTCTGCTCGCTGTTCATGTCTCTTGAGGTGCCAACTTCAAGGTATTGCAAACCTGCCCAGTACTTGGTGAATTTCAACTTTTCAGGGGCAGGTTGTTCAAAGGGCTTGGTGGTTCCCCGGAGGAGATGCCACAAAGGTAGGACCAGGATCCAGTTGGGGTTTCCAAGTTTCTTCACAGAATTTATCAGAAATGCCAAGTTTTCTGGCAAACTAGAACAAAGTTAACTCTTTTAGCAGCAAAGACACACAGCAAGATACAATCTGTAATAGTTAATGAATACTGCATTCTGGTATTTCTGGAAAAAAATGGAATTTCAAAAACATACACTCTGAGAAAAGGAACCTCTTGTGAAAAGTCGGCCCAGTAGTTTAAGAAATCTTCCTTCTTCATTTGGGGCAGACAGAGTGCGGCACAGAGGTGATAACGTTCAGGGTCTTTCAGGTGGAGCTTGTAGAGCTGACACACACTGAGCACAATCACGGCGGTCCTGAGGTGGTCCAAACCATACACATCTCCTCCATTCTGCTGACAAATCATCTTGGCTACCATGAAGTCCTTCAGCAACATATCCACCTGGGAAAAGGGAAGAAATTGTTACTTTTCCTGCATCTCCCTATGTGGTCTAGAAGCTCAGCCAGTTTTACAGAACTTACATCCTTTTTTCCATAGTCTAACGACAACCATTTCTTTCCTTTTTCCTCAAACACAAAGGGATTTGCATAGACCTCAAAAAACTGACTCAGGTGGATCCAAAACCTTTTCAGGTTAACCTCTGTCCAGCTTTTGAGAAGTTCAAAAATGGTCTCCAACATGACATTTCCGGCAATCTGCCTCCCTTTTTTCAGGCTTTCCTTTTGTTCCGGCCCAAAAGCAAAGTTTTTTACTGTTTTTTTAAGTTGTTGCACTTTGGTTGGCTCTGCGCAGATGATGTCATCATACTGATGCCAGTCACCTTTACAAAGAAACACAAGAAAATGCCTTGTCACATTAAAGCTAACCAATATACAGTAATTACATCTGGAGAGCGTAGAAATGGGTTTACCGTTGGGATCCAGGAGTCTAGGATTCACAAACAAGCATCTGTTGGTGATGCCTGCAGAATCCTGTTTGTATATAAACTCAAACTCGTATTTTTTCTTCTTTGACTTATAGACAACGTATTTGTACGGTATCGACACTAATGTTGCTTTGTCTTTATATGTCTGCAGACTGCCCTCGACGAGGAAACCGTGTTCTCCGAGCTCTCTGTGGGGAAAAGAGAATTGATTTAAAAGCTTTAACAGCACCATGAAGTGGACCAGCATTGATATTTCCATATCTTAACACTAATGAAAACGGCCTGGCCAGTGTTATTATGACTATGACTGCAGATCAGCAGGTCTCATACTAAACTTTCCGCATACAACTAGTAGTACCTGGTAAAGGACAGCTCGACTACATCTTCCCAGTTGCCAAAGGGGCCTCCGGCCTTGACAAAGACCCGATCTTCATCAGGATCAACTTTGAAATCCTTTGACAGAACTGCATGGAAGCACACTGTGATTCTGTTCGCTGCAGCAATGGTCCTGTTACTGCTGGGCCTGACGGAAAAAAAACACAGACAAGTGTAAGAGTGGCAATATTTGGCGGGGGAGGAATCTGAGTGAGCTCCGTCACCTCTTCGGTGGAGGCACATCAGATTCTTGTCTGTCACCGGACTCCTGAACCATGGCACACTCTCCTGGGCCCTCTGGGTCCACACTGGAGCCAATGTCACCCGCCTGAGGGTGTAACATTTAACAACAGTGCCATGAAATCTCCACCCTAAACCTAGCTGCACCCTGATGCATTGTGCGCGTTAATCAGCGTCACCTGTGATGGTGTTTGAGAGCCAAGAGCCACTTTTTGCTCGGTCGTCTCCCGCTTCGACTTGTTGTTTCCCTTTTGGCTGGTTTGCCCCTTCCGCTCCACGTTGGCGTTGTGATCCAGAACGGGTTCTCTTGTCTCGGGCATGTTCTTGTCTTCAGCCGTTGTCTTTTTGCCCGCAGGTGAGATGACATTCTTGCTCTCCTCCAGGGGTCGTTGAGTCGGAATGTCACCTGGGGCCGTTTTAACTACTTTGTCCCCAGATGAGTTTGGGCCGTCGCTCTCACCTTCTCCAGGCCGACCTGACGACTCCTCTGGACCGTCCACCTCTTTTGTGCCTGCAGTCTGGTCCCTCTGAGCGTCTGCTGTGTGTTTGGACGGCTCAGCAGCAGGGTTAGGTGCTCCACTCCCGTCCAGGCTCTCTGCGTGCGACGCCTCGCTTTGGAGCGAGTCTGGCCTGTCATCCATTACGCGGTCGGAGCTTTCACTATCAGACGACTCATTTCTCTGCTTTACCACCTGTTCCTGTTCCTGGGACAGATTAGACTGGCTCTCTGGGTTCACCATCGAGGAGTCACCTTTCTTTTTCTTGCCCTTCTTCTTCCTTTTTTTCTATAAAGGCCAGAAAGAAAAGAACCAATATTATATTTTTTGGAGAAGTTAAGAGCAAAGTTATTATTCAACCTTGGTAAATCTTTCACATTGTTTTGCTGAAGGAAGTAGATTGATCTAATATTACAAGAATTCCCTCTAATAATAATGTTTGGAGTATTTTTTTTTTTTTTTCCAGAATGTGACCTTGTTTTCATGGTATTTGTATCACTAATGACCAAAGCAACTTCTTGGCCTTGTCAAAAGTTCTACGTGTTCTCTGAGTGGTGTTAAAAATCAGGAATCAGAACATTGATACATATAGAATACATTTCTAAAAAGTGCTGATGCTAATGGGATTGTTTCTATTAGTTTTAAACATTTTTTTCTAACGTTGGCAGTAAATCAACCATGTTTAAGACCTGATATTATTAGCCATAAAAGTAAATATATAATCAATAACTAAAGCCAAGAAAACACACCAACCTTCTTTGAGATGCTAATGCTGCCATCATTTGGCCTTTTGGGTGATTTAGATTCATTGCTGTCCAACGATGGGTTATTTTTCTCTTCGGTTTTCTCTCTTGTACCTCCTGGGTCTGCTACCAAAGATCTTGGCTCATTGTTTTTATCTATAATGTGTAGAAATTCAGTTAATCGACTCCTGAAGTAATTTATAACTTCGCACTACACATCATGTCAAAATTCAAAGGCTAATTTGGATTATAGTAGTTAATCTCACCAAACATCTGGTGAAATATAGATTTTTTTTATTTTTATTTTTTTTAATGCACTGTTTGGCTTTGTTGCTCATAGTCTGTCATACTGTCATGTGTCTATCATAATATGTGCCATGTGTCTATCATGCTATCATGTGTGTCTATCATAATGTAGTTACAGTTTGGACGGTCATGTTGCTCTCAGGTCCATAAATTCATTTAAACAAACACATCACGCATTTTCTAAGATCAACAATTAAATAAGGATAAGGAATCAACATTCTGATTAATGAACTCACCCTGTGTGTGTTCGGTTGGGGCGGAGAGCCTGTTGCCACATTCGCTGCAGAACTTGGCTTTCTTCTCCACATTATGACCACATTTTGAACACTTCATCTTCATATTTCAGTAAGCTTTGCAAATAAATAAAGAACACGAGTAATAGATTAACATGCTTTAACCTACAATTGTATGTACTTGTGAGTGTTTAAACACTCTTTACTTTCGGTTTGAGGTTTGGTTTTTTTTTTTGTTTGTTTGTTTTTTTTAAAAAAAAAAAAAAAAAACCTTGTGGACAAACTGAAATTAGGTTCAAGTAGCTTCGGATGTTATAGAAAAATGGCGACCATTTACGCAACATTTTACACGAGTAGAAATAAAATTATTTCATGGTCAGATTGACAAAATAAGCTATGTTGATGCCACTCTGTTCGGAAATTCATACTGAATGCTTGATCAATTTCAAAATGAAACTACAGTCCGCGACTTTGTCACAGTGAGACTGTCTGCATTGATTTGCTAAGGTTGCAAAATAATGGTAGTGATTTAAATCGTATATTTTAGCTAATGTCAGCACGGAATTAGCAGGAAGGACGAGCTACTGCACCTACAAGATACTTTTTAAAAGGCTATAGAGGCCACCTTTTTTTTAATGAAGTGGTCCATCATTGTGATAAAAAAAAATCTTTGGTAAACTCTAACCAATCACTACTCTGCTGCTGTGGCGTTACTTCCTGTTTTTATTGAGCATTGTCACGTCACTACACGATCTTTTCAGTCTGTAAAATACAGAATTTATATTATAGGTATTTTGATGTAATGCCAGATTTTGATTCATAAAATGCAATTATTTTTAAAAGCTCTCAAATATCGCAAAAAAAGAGACAGTGACGCCAGTTTCGCACATGCGCAGTCCAAATTGTGTTTCCGGGACGGATCGTAGTGACAAGACTGTTATAATAACCTGACATCAGTGAATATACATCCTGAGTGTAAAGTGAGGGTTAATTGAAGCTCCGAGTAGCAATTCGTATGCTTTAATACTTAAGAAAAAACAACGAAATTGGTGAAATAACCAATCTACGCAGTGCGCACGTAGCTAACACTATCTGGGTTAGTTAACTCACATCCAAAACAAAAGCACGCAATGCTACTGCAAAACCATGTGTCCGACAATTTGGACATCGCAAACAAACTTCACTACTCACCGCTGTCTCCTGGCGATGACGTTCTGGGTTGAAGCCGAAGGTCTGACGTGATCTCCCGCAGCTTTGGCTCGTCAATTTTACGTGTTCTACCGGATCATCGGCGAACGTTTCTGCCGGGCTGCAAAAGAGAATGTTGACTAGTCATCCTCGCTCTCGGCAGAAGGCATCTCCCTTGGCATTTCCGCGTCTCTTTGACTTTCGTTTTCTCAGAATTGGGCGTAACAGTAATAACGTTGAGTTTCTTATTGAGTCACGCTGGTTATGTTGCAGTGAATGGCAGCAGAACCAACGTGCATCGTCATCATCATTAAATGTGGGCCACAGGTCCATAACAAGTCAACTAAAACAATAACTATTGTCAATCACTTTAATGGGACAAATAATCTTTGGTTCAGCATGATTCAATTTACAGAACTTTCAGTTTCAGCTGTGACTCATACATTTAAGGGTCATAAATTGACCTTTTAATCCTATTTCAGTAACTGTGCTCAATGGAAAGAACAAGGTCCATGCAATAAACAGCCATGCCCTGGCAGTCAGCAAATAGCCTGCTGTTTTAATAAACTGACTGAAGGAGGAGACTGAGGCCACTGACTTAAAGACAAGAAAACTCATCACAATGCATGGTGGGGGTCCCCC
>BJFM01000780.1:126202-153397 GCA_016586285.1 Arothron firmamentum | reverse complement strand
CCCCCCCCATTTTTAGCCAAAAATCAACAACTGTGTGCACCAAATATGGTGACTGTTATTTTTTATGTGTAGGGATATACTGTACAGTTTGTCTCTCTTCTTTAGACCTCGATGATATACTGTGACCTAGATCATTGAGAACCTTTGTGGACATGTAACAGTCGCTATCTTTGGCATTTTTTTGATAAGATATCAGACTGTGCAGCCGTTACTGATATCACATTCATCAGTGACTGATGATTCTCCAACCAGGAAGCACACAGGCTCTGTAGCATCGGTGGGGTTGGGGCCAGGAGCGTCTGCCGAGTTTCTGTGCTGTGCAGGTGACCCGTCAGAGTTTCATGCACTTCATTATCCATCCAGTCATTTTCTTTACCTGCTAAATCCACACAGGGGTGTGCTGGAGCCTATTGCATTAGAATACCTTATCAATTGTATTTCAGTTGATAAAAATGTTTTGATTTATTTAACAGTAATAATCCTGATTATGTCAGTTAATCGAGGGTGAAAACTTCATTAAGTCAGATGTTTTATTATTTACACTCACTGTTGTTTCAAATCTTTCCATGGACCCTGAAGCCATACAAGCACGTGTAGTCAGCATGGCCATAGTTGGTTTCAATTTGTAAATCTATATATTTGAAAGTGATCGTCTCATAAACCTGCAATATAAGAGAACAGAGCAAGTTAAATCTATAGTACAAAAAGAAAAATACTTGTGGATGAACTCCTCACCTTCACTGCAAATGTCTGGGTTGGGTTACCATCCAGGTCATACGTAAATTTCCCAAGATGCACTGCTGTATCATAAAATGATTGAAGTCCCTGTTAGAGAAAAAAAACAGACCACGTCTTTATCACAGTAACTGTTGGTACGTCTACAGCTACAATTGATACTTACATAGACTGAAAAGTGACATGGGGCCGAGGAGATGGCGTCAGTTGGCGAGACTGAGTTTAAAATGTGATCTAGGGTCACGTGACTGACGATAATGGCATGTGACAGTTCAATAAACAGGTTGCCATGGCTACCTGGAAATGACCAACAGTTCCCTGGAATTGGAGGATGCTGCCCCTGAGAGGAAGAGAGAAAACAAAGTAAAGAAAACCTTAAAGCAAAAATACTAATTGAAATATTGGTGAATATTGGTGAAATAGATGAACACTCACCTGAATGACAGTCGCTGGACTCACTTTTGAAAAAATTTGAAACCCAAAGATTTTTATTCCTCTAATCCTCTCATAGGTGTTGGAGGACCATTTTGTGTACACTTTGGCTCCTGCACATAAAAAAGAAAAAAAGCGAGATAAACACCAAAGCAGAAATCCAGACCTTTGAATTTCAGTTGAAAACAATCAAAGCAATATATCTTACCATGAGAGTCCAGAGCAAAGTTGGTCCAGAAATTTGGATCTGGGAGCTGATAGTTCAGTTTCTCCTTCGCATCATCTAAGTCAACTCGAAGCTTCTCTATGTGCATTATCATCTCATCACAAATTTCATCAGGGCCCTAAAAGTTTTATTTAATGATCCATGATTTTCTAAAATGTGCTTTTGGTGACAGCATCCTGCTGAGGTTATATGAGTTTAAATCATGCAAATACCTTATCAAAGACTGGAGAGGAGCTGGACACCATATCGTCACCAGCTAGATTTGAAGGACAATCAGTGCTCATCAAACCAAAAAAGATGAGTAAAAGAACTGATGGATGGGGGAAAAAAGATTCAAATAACAGTCTGTAGAACAGATCAAACATCTTAGAGATGTTTATTGGGGGACAACCTACCCAAACATAGGATGAACACGAAGACAAAATACCAAGGTTTCTTCCAAATGAAGGGATTAGCATCTCTGATGGTGTCAAAAAAGTCCTCCGAACCCTCAGAGAGGTTGATGCTGCTGACATCGCTGCGATTTTCGCTCCTCCAATTGCTCAGCCTGCGCTTGAAAGTTCTGAATTGTGAAGAAATCAGGGATGAGTCAGAGCCATGATAAAGAAAGAACAGATGATTGAACTAGATCGGGGTGTCTGAACCCTGTCCTGGAGGGCTGCAATCCAGCCGGGTTTTCTATTCTACAGGCAGACAAGCTTCCACCTGGGGTCCTACTTCCCTTGGTGGAAGCATTTTCTACCTGGTAGGACACAGAACTGGGTTTGGACACCCCTGAACGATATAAAGAGTTGTTTTGCAACATACCTGTAAAGTCTGTCTTTATAGGAAATGGCGGAATATTTTTCACTGTCACAATGATCCCTTTTATCAAGTTTTAAATTTCGCCTTTTTATTTCTGGAAATGACACAGCAGATTCAGATCAGTAATTCTAGGGAAAAGTTAAGATGAAACCTAATTTTAAAAAAGTACAAAAACACTAGGGAAATGAATTCTATTTTTAATATTAACCCTTCAACAAAAACAACCCTACTAACCATTTGTGGTCCAGATGTTTTTAACATAGTTTAGTAAATCAAAATACATATCAAAAAATTTAAACTCTATAATAGATTTTAAATGTATGTGTAAATGAAGAATATATGATGAAGATAAAACTAGCAACCCTGCATTATTAGATAGGTTCAAGCTTTTGTTTAAGTATTTTTTTAACAAGGCTTTCATGCTTTGATCTGTCAAAGCTTTTTTCATTATCAGAAATGTAGAATGTGTTTCAAAGCTGTAAATCTCTTGCATTCATTAAATAATCTTGTCTCACTCATTAAGTGTTGACCTCATGTCAGATCTCTTCCAGGAATATTACTGTAACTGATATAGCTCATCTGGAACATGTGCACAAATGTGTCACCATTTTATTTCCTTTCCACTAAAAAACAACCACATTTGAATTCTCTGAACTGCCTGTTGTTTATTCAGCATCAAAGTCCTTCCTAATTCCTGACAGAGCTGAAGTTCTTCTGTCAGGAAGAACAGCTGATCCAGCTCATCTCCATCCAGCGGCTCACCTCTGCTCTTCCAGTACAGCAGAGGTGTTCTCCAAAGCAGGAGCCACATCCTTGCCACCTCATTTCTGGTATGGACAGAATATCACAGCTTGGAGTCCCTCAAGCAAGCTGGACCTTATGTCTTGGTTCCATTTCCAACATTCTTTCAGAGCTGGGTGAAGGAACACCAAGCCTAGTGCCATCAGGACTTTTGCTGTCATCATGCAGAGTAACAGAGCACTACAGATTCCAAAACAACACGTTTTTATTTGGCAAACCTTGTGTGAAGTAGAACAAAACCATTTGATTGTCACACACCTAAGACTATAAATACGTCCATTTGTCCCAACACAACTCCTTTAACAACAAATTAGGATGAAAAGCTGATTTCGAAGAAATGAAGTGAAATGAACATAAATGTCAACCATATATTTTTTGTAGACAACTCCCAAATTTTGCTGTGTTGAAAAACTGCACAAGACAACGCTCTAAAATCAAACATTAGAAGGTAACAACCCCATAGGAAAATGTGTGTTTTTCAGTGCATGAAAGGCATTTTCAGTGGTTGCTTATTTTAAAAAAAAAAAAATCAAAAATGACAGTAGTTGCAGGTAAACATTTCCAAATCTCCAGCTGATATTACGGGTTGGTGAAGTAAATCAAGGAGAAAATAATGATGGAAGGTTCATTAAAAAAAAATCTTAATGATGAAATTTAAAATGCACTCAAAAATGATATGGGGCACCCAAACAACAAATGATGTGGCACCACATTAACCCAATAAACTTAAAAAGAGGAAAGAAAAAAGTCAGTGCATCCAAATGTGATGCAAATACATCCTACTGGTAGCAACTGGGAGTGCAAGGGAACAACCTTAGCCTGAACTGGAACCTCTGGCAAACATTTTTATTTTAAAGCAAGAAAAGAACCACCATTCATTTGTGTGTTTTAGTGCCAGTCCTTCAGTATGATGGAGGCTGGTACTCTCCTGGTTTCTCCTGGCTATGGGAGAATGGGGACTGCTGGTAGCTTGAGGGGCCGCCGGTGCCAGCGTATGGCCCAGGTGGGTACGGGGTGGTGTGATCGTTGGCCGGATCCCGGTACTCTTGGTCAAATTCTCTGACTCCTTGGCGATACCTCCCAAATGCAAAGTAGGCCAGAAGTCCCTGGAAGAAAACATGAAAGTGCAAGTGGAGACTTCACGTGACTGATGTGTGGATTATCTTTACTGATTTTTGATTTTTTTTAAAAAACAGTGGAAAATTCAAATTTACAAATAAATGCATTCACAAAAGCATTGAAAGAACCTTAACTCAGTTTTTAAACTTGATTTCCTCACAGTTTTTACCTGCAAACCTTTACACTTGAAATATGAATGGTATTGTGAAACAGCACCCTCTACTGTTTATTATGCTACTGTGCAAATGAATGAATCAATATGCTACTGTCACACGCACACTACTGTAAATCTTTGGGTTTTTAGGGCTTTATTGATTCACGTTAGCTCCAAGCATCATGAGCCCTGACAAAGCTCCTTCCCTAACTTGAATGCATAAATTAATATGTTTATTATCCCGCCATGGGGAAATTGTAAACTTAAAAATGTCATTGATATGTTGGGTCTTACCCAGGCGGGAATTGAGAAGAAGGAAAAAGCCACCACGGCCCGAGCGGCATCATGTGATCCGGCAAAGTCAGCCTTGGTATGGGCCCACTGGTTGGCCAGGACACAGAAACAGATGAACCACAGGAGCGTCCACAACGCTGTCCGGCAATGAAAACATTAAAACAGAGACATAAATGAGGTGGAAGCATAAGGACTCACGAGACTTTACTTCCTGTTTTGGGGTTGAGTTCTTTGTCTGAACAAGATGTGAAAAATGGACTCTCACCCGAGAAGACAAAATCTCCCATTACTATAATCTTTCTCTGCTTCGCGTTGCTGATTTGTGGGAAGTTCGCATCTATTATCAGCATGACGACACAAGCCAAGAAGGCGATGACAGCGATCCCCACTCCATAGTTGCACGCACTGTCGTTTTCATTAAACATGCATTTTATTTCTTGAGAGGTATGCTTGTTAATGTAGCCCTCTGCTGTAATGGTTGCAAACACCACAATGGAGAAAACCTGCAGACAAGACACACACACGGAAGGTTAAACACACCTGAATTTACATACCAATCCTGATCATCGGGGAACAACTGACTGTATTATAGTACACCTTTTAAAGTTTACGATTGTTTATTTTAGATCGTATTGATGTAGGTATTATTTACCCATGTTTGTTGATTCTGTAAAATACTTGATAAGTGATAATTATACTTTTCATCTCCCGCATTTCTCATGAAATAACTTTAAAAGCAGTGTGTTGTAAGATAAATATAATTTAGTGCAGTTCATATGGATTTTTATTTTAAAAATGATTTAAAAACTTTTCCCTTCCTCCAGAAGAAGTTTTAGGTACTTTTACAGGCGGAAACGTTCCGTTTTAGACATTTACAACCTGCATAGCAACAGGTGACGCATGACCATTTTAATTCCGGACCCAGACTGCAAAACCTTCCCCATTCTCTGAGTTTTACTTACACATCCTCATTTGAAATTTAAATTGTAGAATTGAAGTATTAAAAGATAAAGTCGCAGATATAACCAGTCCACAAGCGGATGGGCAGCAGTGAGTGAGTGACACAGCAGTGGACCTGCTAGCTTACAGCTATCAACCGATGCTACAAAACAAACAAACCTAATTTTCACTTAATGACACTTTTATTCCACATTTCAACCTAAAACTCAGTTCATGTCCACTGCCGACAGCCCGTAAAGGCAAAGAACCCTGTGGGTGACTCATTAGTGCGGACAGTAGCAGCTCACATCTGTTAGGACCGACTCACTGACAGCTGGCTAAACCCGATGCTAACGTATCCGTGTCGTCACTCACCCAGCTCAGACACCGGAGGACGGTCTGTGGCTGCTTCAGAAAATCCACAAAGTCAAAGGCACCACCGGCAAACGAGGCCCCGTAAGCGCTGCTAGACATTTTTTTCCACCTTGGAGTATCCGAGATGTTTGAAAGTAGTGGGAAAAGTCACCGCTAGAACAGGTTGAAATTTCACTGAGAAAACTTCCTGAAAACTTTTTAAAGACCGCCCCTGGTCTGACGCGCAACGCTGCTCACAAACTTTTTTTAATAGACGAAAATGATACAGGAACTAGAGAACTAAGATAAATCTCTAATTATTCAGCAAAAACGGCCACTGCGTCTTTTATATGTAACTGTGTGGATAAATGAATAGGTCTTCATTAGATGTCATAAGTCTGAAATTGACGCTATAAACACGCTAAATAGTTTTAATGAGCATTATTTTAAGAATAGCCAAGATCATAAATATTCCAATATTGCAGGGATGTTTTTGGTGTTAATTAGTTTTTTGTCGCGTTGGAACCGCCATGCACTACTGTACTTCTTCACAATGACTACTAGGGGCGCTAAAACCCACCAACGTAAATGACAGTAAACTGTTCAATTAGCAGTTATTGCTGTTCTTATTGTTGTTCTTCCTTTTATTATTAATATATAATCTTGCCTATAAGCTGTAGTCGTATTTTGTTGTGCTGAAAGTCATGTGTTAAAGCCTGACATTTCATTACATGGATGGGAAACTTTGCAGCAGTTAGAAATGAGGCACAGTTGCTGGGCTAAATAAGACAGAGAAAGAGGAAGTCTCTGTGATACTTGAAGTGTGAATCCCATGATAACACAGTCTTCAGCAGCTTACTGTTTCTGACTGTAAACTAGATCATAGGGGACCATGGCCTATAGTGTGAGCTTCAGCATCGACGAACAAACGGACTCTGACTCTGACTACGAGTAAGTCAGATTTCAAAACATTTAAGATGAACTTCACCTGTGTTCGTTGTGCTGTTTCTTCAAACTGCTGTTAGTGTGGCTTTCACCAACAATGGGAAATAAGTTAAGCTTATCTGGCAGGAGAAATGAAAACCTGATTTGTTACACCTGAGACAGACAGTTTCCTGCTTTCCTGACTGTTCTGCAGTGACGTGGGAGAGGATGAACCAGGTCAGAACTCCCTGAAATTGGTTGAGCAGCCAGCCGTTAGGACTCAGAGGTGCCCCCCATCCACACAAACGGGCTTTTTAAGGGACTGCGGCGGTGCAAGCTCACTGCAGAGGAATGGCTGGTCTGCTGCCACGCTCAGGGTGCTCTCTTTAATGCCCAGTCGCGATGCTGGTGAGATAAAACTACCGATAATAGACATGAATGTAAATAATCTCCTACAGCATGGAATCTAGCATGTGGTGACAAATGTAGCAAAGGAAAAGGACAACATTTGCTTCCAAAATGTAGTAATTATTAAGATAAATATTTAGAGTTGGATTTATGGTAATTGTTTAAGGGTGATTTGACTCATGTTGCAAACCAGACATGTGACAATAGCATTTTAACACACTACAGTGACCACATCACTGTGTGAAGATGGTGCAGAGCATTTCCTTTTAACTCAACACTACTTTTCCTCGTCAGACACACCGCAGGGCCACAGACGGCATCTTTAACAATTTGAAGTCTGACCCACTTCACTGTGTGCTCTAACAGGGTTCAGCAGTAACGGGGCCACCCCCCCTCCTGAGAGACGCTCATCTCAGCCGCATCAACAGCAGAATTCCAGATTAACCTGGAATAACATCACTTCCCCAAGAGATGCTGATTTGGAGAAAGACAGATCTGACAGTGGGCTGCAAATGTTACTCACTGCATTTACTGAAACGGCACAGCAGACACGTTTGTGGGCATTTCTTCACTTTTTTTCTTTCTTTCTAGGAAGCAGGAAAAAGTTGCTGTTTAACCTCCGAGGCCTCTCAGTGCATGAGATCATGCTCAAACTGCGTAACACGCCGCTCAGCCTGGCAGAGAAGATGGAAATACGGTACACATGGTGCTGAAACCCTGTGATGCCATGTAGAGAATTATCTCACACCCTCTTATCCATCCTCTTCCAGGAAGCTGTCTATCAAGGACGTCCCCAACAGATCCCTCATCAGCGGGAACGTTCTCCGCTGCACTGTGTGCATCTATATTTTCAGGGTAAGTCTAAACATCTGACTGTCTTTTTGTTCACATGCGTCACACTTGTGTTTCCTCCTGCTCAGAGCTGGTGTAGCAGGCATCTGCCCGTCTTCAGTTCCCTCCAACTGTGGCACTCGGCCTTGAAGAGCCTGAGCGGACGTTTCGGGACCGGAGTGCTCTCCTACTTCCTGTTCCTGCGGACTCTGCTGCTCTTTAACCTCCTCCTCTTCGCCATCACTGGTCTGTTCCTGGTCTTTCCCCAGGCCGTCAACCCCCCTTACCTTCCTGACACTCATCTGGACTCTTTTAGCAGCATTGACCTTCTCACAGGGACGGTAAGACGGTTTTTATGGAGCAGAACTTGATTTGTGACTCCCTCTCTCCCTCACTCCTCTGCCTATTGCCTCTGGCAGGGCTACCTTTCCCAGAGCCTGATGTTTTATGGCTACTACGCCAACTCCCTCATCAGAACATGTGCGGCTGCAGCCCTGGGCCACAGCAGCGCCGCTGATCTGGCCTGTGAGGACAAGGCTCAGATGATGCTCTACAGTATACCTGCAGCCTATTTCCTCACCACCACCATCGCCTTCTTTACCATCTGCATCATCCTGGTGTACAGGTGGGACAGTTGGTGAAAGTCTTGTCTTCTGATCTGCAGACTGGGGCCTTCATGATCTTGTTGTTCTCCCACAGAATTTCCACAGCCTTCGGGAGGAACTTTGACATCCTCAAGGTTCCCGGGAATGTCGCAATGAAGGTTTTTTCCTCCTGGGACTTTAAAGTCAACAAGCAGTCATCAGTCAGGCTTCAGTGTGAGACGATCAGCACTCGGCTTAAAGTACGCAGTCCAACTAAAGCTGGTTTTTCCAGCCACTGTTGCTCAGGGTTCAGGCTCTGGGTGTCTGTAAAGTACCTAGAGGCAACAGTCACATACTTTACCAATAAATCTCACTGGAATTAAAGCTACAACATCATCATGGAGCATGGAGCTGTTTCCAAACATACTAGCCAGCTGGCACTAGCCTCTGGCCCAGGATCTCACAGGACATTTTTAAATGGGATGGCACTGTTGACTGCTCTTCCATCAGGAGCTGCTGTCCGACACCATGGGTGGTGAAGATGAAAAAAGCTACACTCAGCGTCTCTGCCGTCTCGTCGCCCATCTGATGGGGTGGACTATCAGCCTGTCTGGCATCATCGGTTGTACTCTGGCAGTCCACGGCCTGTCTGAGGTGAGCGAGCAGTTGCTGTTCAGCCGGGCCTAGCGTGATTCTGAGCAGCGTTTTGTCGAGGCTAGTTCAAAAATAACACCAAACTGAACCTTCCCCACCACAGCTCACCTACTTCTGCTTTTTCTTTCCTGACAGACATTTTACATGTTTAGTTTTTAATTCACTTTCAATTTATCTGCCCTGCACAACAGACACTGAAACATAACTGTAAATTAAAAATTTTCTGTGGATAGGTTTTGTTTCACTGCGCAGGCGACAATAAAAACACTTCCAATGAAGCTTTTAAGCCTTTCTGAGATATCCTCGTGTCGTGTTGAGCATTGTTCACCATTGCTGCTGTGTTTTCATAGGTTGACCTCCAAAAGAAAGCCCTGGGGAAGTCTAATCTGCTACTCATGGCTGTGCTGGTGTCAGCCTTCAACCTGCTGCTCCCTGGCCTCTTCAGCCTGTGTGCCTGGATGGAGGATCACAACTCACCTGGTGTTCAGGTGTACGTCTCCATCTTCAGGTGACAAACTGCGTCACACTCGCCTTTCACAGTGCCAAAAAACTGTGTCTCACCTGGCTGATGAGGAGGGTTTGGTTTCCACCAATCACATTGACTCATCTGCTCTATTCTCCTCAGAACCTCAGTAGATTTGTAGATGTGTTTCCTCTTATTTGACTGAAGAACCTGTAGCAGTAGACTCTCCTCTCAGCTGCTGGAGCTCTTGACTCAAGGTCAAGTCATGGTAGTCGGAGACGTTTTGGTGACATCCCTGGTTTTACCATGTCCTTCCATTTCTAATGAGAGTTTTGCACCTTGACTTTCAGGTTTTCTCAGAGTAGCTCTAAGTGTTTTTCTGTCAATCACCTGAGACAAATTTGCTGCCCTCAGCTGTTCTCTAATGGGGAAACTTCTCTCACCAACCGGCGGAACTTTTGCGCATTTAGGCCAGCAGTGAATATTTACACAACCTTGGTTTCAAATTCTACTCAAATTTTTAAAACTAATCACAGACTAATAAATAATGTCTGCGGTTACTGCAAATATGCAGTGAAGTTGTTTTTATTGACATGTAAATAAGCTTGTTTATGAGGTAAAAGAGCTGAACATGATAATAATGTGTGGTTCGTGATTGACAGTCCATGCAGGACTAAGTTGTTGACGAGAGGCTGACAGCAGTCAGAAAGAATGTGATGTCTTTGCAGGAACCTGCTGCTGAAGGTCTGCGTTGTTGGAGTGCTGTGTTTCCGATGGTTTTGGAGAATTGCCGTGGAACCAGAAAGTCACGGTTTACAGGTTTACAAACATCTGCTTTTAACTCGTTGCAGTTATGGTCCCGAGACCACACTGAGCTGGCCTACTATGGTCTGTGAACGCAACCTTTGCACGCTCACTGGGCTTTGACATTTTTGGAGATGCTTCTGATTTCTGCTGTTCTTAGTGCTGGGAGAGCTTCGTAGGACAAGAACTGTATCGACTCCTCCTCATGGACTTTGTCTTCACGGCACTACACACATATTTGGGAGCATTTCTGTGGAGGCAAGTTATGTGGCACCGTGTAGCTTCAGAATCTTTATCATTTAATGCTAATCATGACTGCTGAGCTCCTTCCTCCAGACTCTTTTCCAGACAGGTGCTGAAGCAGAAGAGGAAACCCGGTTTCGATATCGCCCGGAATGTGCTGGAGCTCATATACGGACAAACTCTAACTTGGTATTCGCCCAAAACACTGCAGCACATCTCTGAAATCCACCAGATATGTAACTAAAGTAAACAGACACTGTCTCTTCTGTGCAGGTTGGGGGTGCTGTTTGCTCCACTTCTGCCGGCAGTTCAGATAATAAAGCTGATTGTGCTCTTTTACTTGAAAAAGGTGGGTAAAACAGGCCCCTGATACTGTAATTAGCAGAAAGGATCTGACACTCATGTGTTCCTTCCTCCAGAGTAGTGTACTGCTCAACTGTCAGGCCCCTCAAAAGCCCTGGAGGGCCAGTCTGATGTCAACACTGTTCATCTTCCTTATATGCTTCCCTTCATTTCTCGGCGCTGCCATGACCGTCGCCTTAACAATTTGGACGTAGGTGCAACAAACATTAACTTTTTTAATGACTGCACAGCACACAAGCATGTTCCCAACTCATGAGGAACGCAATTGCGTCACAACATCGAGCGCTTCTCTAAAAGTGGCACCTCCACGCACTTATATTTAAGTGCGTGTCCTAAAGATTCGGAAGGAGCGTCATTGTTATTTTCTGGCTCGTCTGCAGGGTCAGACCATCGTCAGGGTGTGGACCATTCAGGAATCTCACCACAATGTGGGAATGGGGTCACCTGTGGACTCAGGACCTGAAGAACGGACACCCGAGCCTGTCCTGGCTCAGCTGGGCCTACACGTATCTGGTGGAGAAACCAGGGTTCTTGTTCCTCACTAGTGGAGTCTTTCTGTGCGTGGCCACAGACAGGAACCGGAATTTTGAGTTCCATAAATGCTGCTTTGTTTGATTTTGACTTGTGCATTGCAGCCTTGACCCTGATCTGTGATTGATTCGCTGTCCTGTTTCTCAGAATCGTGATCTACTTTAAGACTCAAGTTGTCGACGGGCAGAGAAGAATCATTCGCCTGTTAGAAAAGCAAATTGCAAACGTATGTCCACAGAAACAAAAAGGTTTAAAACAAATGCTACGAGCTATGCTAATATCTCGTCACACCACTGAACTTAAAAACTAAGCTTTTTCCACTTCTGTTGTTAAAAAGTGACACTCAACTCTCCATCTTTACGTCAAACGCATGTGTGTCCCAACAATGAGTATAATGTACAGTTCAGAGATGTGTTCCTAGCAAAACAATTTAGTAAAACATAGCTTGTTGTGCTCCTATTTACAGGAGGGCAAGGACAAAGTGTTTCTCATCACCAGACTACAAGCCATCTCTGAAGACCAAAGAAGGCGCTGACTTCAGCACTCGAAGCGATAGCCATTCATCTATTTTTTCATATATTAAACTGGTTTTGTAGCTCTGAGGGTCCTCACAATATTTATTTACAGTTTTCAGAGTATGAATGTGTCTTTAAATAAACAATTTAAACCACATTTGCTTATAAATGTTTTCCTTTTTATTGAGATGAGATGATTTAATTTACAGAACGCAAACACACACGTGAAATGCTTGATGTTAAAATTATCCATTTACTTAAGTATTACCTAATGGATACAAAAGGACCCAGATTTAGCTTTTTTTTAATTTTACTACAAGTCAGGTGGCTGAACTTGCCTCAAACCACGTTCACATACTTGTCAGCGTGACGTCATTCTGTATTTTGACTTAGAAATACAGGGCTTCATTTTCTTGCTATGAGCTGGTGAGGTTTTTTCTCCATAGATCATTGCTTTGATTCTTCTGTTTTGGCTCTGAGTCAGCTAAATCAAAGCAAGACTGTCACCACAATGTTTGTCTGTTTTCTGGAGGACTGCTCATCACAGAGCTGAGTCCATACATCAGTGAGGGTTATATACGGGCATACTTTAAAGGCTGGGGCACACCGTGTGTATGGTGAGGACCAAACAGCACCTCACTGTATTTGTGCTCTTTGTCACATTGCCTTGAGGTTTTCCACACCCCTGGCCTGAGTACAGCCACAGCGTATGTGAGCTTCTGTGTGGAGGATGAGGCAAGCTGAGCAGAATGGGCAGGTCCGCACTACAGGCGATCGGAGGTGAATGTGAGCTACACACTGGAGGATGCTCAGTGGTTGGACACTTAACTAAGAGTTTGGAGGTATCAGATAGGGAACAGCTATATGCCCCTTTGTACATGGTGAAACAGTGGAAAATTTAAGTGTGATCTGAGGGTGTTCTCTTTATTTTTTGATAAGGGTAGATAAATTATATTCAGGTTCTGATCTGTTATGGATCTACTTTTCTACATTTTACATCTCGGGATGAATATATGAATGATCTATGTTGAAAACCATCTACTAACTCCAATAAATCTTATGTAGAAACGTTTTGACCAGTCACAGGGGAAATGTCCCTCCATGTTGTGCAAAAATAATAAATTTAATAATTCGTGTGGGCGGGGCCAGTGACGCCACAGACATGCGACAAATCCCTCTGCAGAGCGCCAATATTGCCCCGTGACGTCACAAAATGGCTGAGCACAGTGGAGAAATTGCGTTCAAAAAGGTAAAAATGCCTTAATTGTGATAGAGACACGGCTCATGTATTTAAATAAAGACGAATGCTTTTATTTTTCTTTTGCGGAATAGCTGTGTTTATTGTTCTACAAGAGTAGACCAAGAAAACCTTGCGTTTTTTGCTGTCTAAATCTCACATTTCTGCAATGTTCTGAGCAAAATATTAATTTTCGTATTTCCTGATAGAAGAGAGAACGATAACGATTCCAATAAGTGTAGTATTAGTTCATTTTTCTGCTCTTCATAGTCTGGCTTTTCGTCATTACGAGAAATTGACACCTTTTAAAAGGCAGTTTTGTATTGAGGAGCAACAGCTAATTTGTTAAAGCAGCTGTATCAGCAGTAATGTGATTCTGTACAGCTAAAAATGTTTATTTATGTCAAAGGAGACAGTGAGCAAACTCTTGGCAAGCTTTTTCAAGGAGGACAAAACTCGACGTGAGTTGGTTAAATAGCACACGGAAAAGAATTGTCAGCTGTTTGGTGATTTTTCCTCTTTGTTGCAGTAAGTGGGGATGCTGCAATGCTCATGGCAGAGATGCTCCGAATATTTGTCCGAGGTAAGAAACAAGTATGACTACAGCTTTATAGATAAGGGTGATGCTGACAAGATTTATTATGTTTCCAGAAGCGGCCGTGAGGTCTCAGAAACAAGCTGAATCTGAGGATTGCGACCAAGTAGACATCGAGCACTTTGAAAAGATCCTCCCTCAGCTGGTGGGTGGTGACCACGGAAACGGCTTCAGAATTCTGTGACTGTAACTATACAGTGACACATTACCAACAAAGATGATATGATGCATTTGGACGTCGTACAGTCAGACACATAATGACTTGAACTACGGTGCATATTTTGTCATTTTCCCTCAGCACAGCATAATGACAAATTAATTCAAGATCAAGATGGTCCTGTGGTGCATACTTTCAGTTTTAATTTAAGGGCTTTCACAAAAACATGGTATTTACTCCTTGGAATCCTACTGTATATTATTACTGATGCAGACTGTATATTATTACTGATGTAGACCTCTTTACTTTTTTGAGAAGCATCTCAGAAATGTTCACATTCACTTTACTGCACTGTTTATCTTAGTTTACCTGTCCATTTAAAATACGAATATAAACGGAACAAACAATGCATCAACTTAAAAATCCCCCTCAGTAAGGTTTACAGTATTGAAGTTATCTCACTCATTTTTTCTTCCCACACAGCTGCTGGACTTCTAACCCTTTCGGCCACAAGAGGGCGCCAGAGAGCCACCTGCGAATCCAACCCCACAGCCTTAGTTCAAACTTACTCCTGTTTAGTTTTCCTGATGTATGTATTTTCTTTGTAATTACAATTTCATAATGACTATAATGAAATTCACATGATTATTCTCCTGAATTTCTTGAATTCGTTGGATGTTTGGTGGAAAGCAGCGGCAAAGTCCGTGCGCCTGCTCACCACCAGGCCCACCTGTGCTCTTGTGTGCAACAACAGGTGCTTCCAGCATGCTTCATGGCGCCCTTCATCAAAGCCTCCTGGAGCAGTTGGAAGCAATTAGAGTAATAAGGGGAGCAGCCAGTCCCTTAGATGATGACAAGTGCCAGGAAAAAAGGAGTACTGCCTCCGGCCACTTTGAAGTTCCCTTTTGCTGTCCTGCAATGTTTAGTTAGAGGTGGGGGGAAGGGCAAAGGGGACCTCTGGCACAGGGGGGAAAGCTGAATGGCAATGTGTGTGTACGCAAACGTGTGCACGAGTTAGCCAAACAGGGCCGCAGACCACACGCATAGATATTCTGTTTGGAAGGAAACATAACAAAACACATCAGTACATGGTCCAGAAAGAGGAGGGTGTAATTCTAAAGGTAAATAAACAGAGGAGGCGAGTAGTAAAGGTGCTCCTCTCCTTTTATCACAGCAGAGCGGGGAGTCGGGCCTGCAACAAGGGGGGGAATTGGGGTTTTCTAACCCCAGTGCCTCCATTGGTTTTCCATCTTTGGTGTAGCTGGAGAACATGCTTCCTCTGTGAGTCAGCATACTTGGTTGACACCTCATGATATTTATTTGTGTGGCTGTTGGGTGACTCAGTGTGTCTCCAAACGTTACTCACATGCAGATGGAGGCAACCTGGGCTGGAGTCCATGCACAGATTCGTGCATGAAATACCTGATCACAATTGTCCCCATGATGGGTCACGCAGTCCCATCACCCGGCCCATATAACTCAGTGGATTATGGCTCATCTTTGGAGCAAACCATCTAACTGGGATACCTGGACAAGTGGGACTGGAATCTGTGGCCCATCGTCAGGGTTGAGAACAGTGGTACATTCCAGCACAGGTGTAGCTGGGCTCTCCCTGTGTCGGGTTGCCCAGCTGACCTGAACATGGCCTCCTGTCTTTGCTGAAGTGGATCACTTGTCAGGTTGTGGCATCCTTTACCAGCACTGCACAGCTCTGACAGCCCAAACCCTCCAACGAAAAGCTGCTGACAGTTTTTATTACCAGAAAAGAAACCGAGGGCTGTCGCTGCAATAACAGTGGAACAATTCACCCCTGTTTTTCCTTGTTTTGGATACAGCCGCGTATTAATATCAAGGCCGGAGGATTACTGGAGCTAGAGTGGATCTTCTCCGTCATTGCAGATGAAATAAAGTTCTGTTCGGCTGGAAGATGCATTGGCACTACTGTACAACTTCTCTCTGTATGCATCTTAGTGGAACAAATGACATCTGAAGGCAGTGCTATTAAACATACGAAAGCACTTAGGAGAAGAATGGAGGAGCCTTCGGGAGAGTAATGAGTTGAAGCTTTTCTTGATCAGACATTAAAGGCAGGGAGTGTCGACAGCCGGTCCAGACGCTGTGGAGAAGCTCCGGAGCAGGGAGCATTTCCCAGGAGACAGGCTGATCCATCTAAAAGCTTTTGGCTGCGCTTTGGACATGGGATCGTAATCGCTGCTGGAAGATATCATTAATTTCTAGTAAATCTGCTTAATGATCCTTTTTATCGGTGCTTTATTGCAAAGCTCGTCCTCGTTTGGATCATTTTTATGTAAAACTAAATCACATCATCGTGATACAACTTAAATGTTTTCAACTTTGAAGTTCTTGAAATACCTGTCTGGCTCTTACATTCACACACTAATGCAAACACACCAATAACTGATGAGGCGATGGAAGGGGCGGCGCCAACTCCGCCCCGGTGAGCACCTCTGAGGGAACGTTGAGGCGCTGACATTAATTTTACTTAAGCTCAGAGCTGTCTCCGTTCACCGTGATGTCACTCTGAAATCACCTGTTCTGTCGGTGGATTTTTCAGGATTACAGATCCTCACCATTCCTTCACCCGCCAAGATTCTTTCTTCTCAGGCCCAAAAAAGGGATCCTGCAGATGACGGAGCAAACATTTCCACAGCTGATGGCTGTCAGGACAGCCAGCACAGTATAAACATAACCAGCTTTTATTGCTAACAGAAATTCATTCAAATTTGCACTTTTCATTAGTAGCCTGACGCTCTTGACTTCTTTTTAACCCACAGATCCAGAACGTAAACGGTATCTGAAGAGCAGCCTTGTTCTGTAAGTGACAATTCATTTTATTTTTCTGTTCAGTTACACTTGTTTGCGGCAACTCAAATGTGTCCTGGCATGTATTTGTTCTTAGATGTTTGTTGCGTTTGATCTCGGGCTGTGACGCATTAGTGCTCGGGAGACAAGGGGCCTTATTGGCCCCTCATAGGCATGCAGCTAACCATAGAGGAATGCTACGGGGCACACATTCCTCTGAGATGCTTCACACGCGAGTCACACACATGAAAAGTTAAAAACATTCACTGTGCTGACAGAACAAAAAACAGCGCTAAGAAGAGACGGTGGCATGCATTTTGACGTTTTCCACATAGCTCGCGTGCATGGAGGGAATGCGAAGAGATGCAGCATGTGTGTTGACTGTATATACTGCTGTGACATCCAGGGTTTCCTTGAGGCCCCCAGGCCTCTCTGAGGGGCCTGGGGGCCTCGGACCGAGCTTTGTTAAGGAGCCTCGGGGCTCGTGCCGGGGGCGATTAGAACATACCTGGCAGTTTGAGCCACTTGGTCGCTCCGCTGCGATCACTCCTAACTGGTTGTGGCGCTTGGCTGTTAGTCCGAGGCCGAAGATGGTCTGCCGCTGTGCTCTGTGTATTGGCCGGGAATTTGGTAGCCACGGGGGGCGGAAAGGATTCTTCCGGAACCATTGATGTGGATGATAAGGTCAAAGACCTTGGCATGCAGCTGAAGAGGGGAAAGGGAGCAAGAGAGATGTCCAATTAGGCCCACAGCTGGGTTATTTCTGGAGTCCGGGACTAATGCCTCCACTTTACCCTCCTCTTCCCTGCACCCTGTCTCCTTCCACCTCTGTGTGGTGGCCTACACTGTCAGGGCTCAGCAGTAACAACAGAGTAATCCCCTTATGTAACACCGTACAAACTCAACGAAACAAGCCTCTCAAACAACAGGCTGTTTCACCAGCGTCTAAAAATAAAGCAGTCCGGTCAAGGCTTTGTCAAAAGGGGTGTGTGTGTGTGTGTGTCTGGACTCGGGTGGGTGGACTTGTCCCTAAAATGAGCCGACTGGCCAGCAGGTCAGCAGAGCGCTCTATTTTTAGGTCCCCTCAAACGCGACGATACAAAAATAGTCCGGCACAGACCCTCAGCAGATCCGTCAGTCACGCTTAGAGGAGCTGTGAACCTGAAGGTCACACACTCGGACTGATGAAAGGGCCGATGTTCAATGATATTTAAAAAGGAGCAAGTAATGACCAAAATCTCTTTAGCTGTCGGCAGGTGGCACAGTGTGAGTTTGGCCTCCGATGGTCTTGTTAAAGGACTTGGTCAGCGGGCATGTGGAGCCCTCCGCTCCAAGCTAATATTCACTGCAGCAACATCGTTCACCTTGTGAGGACAAAAGAGGTGAAGGCGGCAAAACGGCGGCGGACTTTGGTGTAAAGGCGCAGCGTTGCTGGATATCAACTGTTCACTGCCTCCCATCATCGGTTCTCACAGCGGCTGCAAATGAAAAATTACTAATCAAAGTGGAGGGCAGCCGGCGTGACCGAGATTTAAGGGCACTTCTCACTTTTTTGTAAAGGGGTCAAGCGTGTCCGTCTAAAGTTCCATCCGCAGGTCCGGAGGCCAGCGTGATGGCTGTCAGTGGTCGGGGCCACCGGAACTCTAAATTAGTCAACAGGGCAGCTTTTATGTAGACAAGGGCTCATGTCAGATTGCCGGAGAGGTCAGGATGTAAGGGGCAGAGGTCAGGATGCTGCGCTGATCTTTGTCTTTAACAACTTCCTGTCTGCTCTGCTGTGCAAACCTGAGCAGTAATCCCTTGTGATGCCGGTTCAAAGCCAGCCTCGGTCGGTGGCGCAGGTATGAGACCCCTCAGCCAAACTGCAACAGCATTAGCATGAGATTACAGCTCTGAGTGGACGTAATCAAATTTAAATAAAGCCTTTTGATTTTGGTCTGTTTCCAAGCGGCACATGGGTCTGTGGATGTCAGCGCCAGACAGTTGGTCTGTGGCCACTTTCATGGTTTGGTCCCTTAATTTCATACAGATCTCAAAAGAACGAGGGGGAGATTAATATGTCAACGAAGACAGTTTTTACAGCGCGCCATGAAGTTAAGTACCGATAAGGACTTTGGCCATCAGGCCATCAGACTTTTATGCGATTTGTGCCAGACAGAATCAAGTGTTTGTCTGATACTTTTGATAAAAGCTGTCCTGCCATGATCGTTCAGGAGTCCAGAGAAAAGTTCCCTGATGACCTGTTCCCTTCAATAACGAGTTGGGGGCTTGTGTTTATCCTGCGTGGATACGGACGGTCCTGACTGAGGAAGAAAAACAGCCTGGAAGAGCTGCAGTGAGCTAACGCGCACGTTTACATCGTATATCTGCATCTTGGATCTGCGACAGTAATTCATAGAGGACAAATTTACAGAGGATGGCGCCAGATGAGTATGAGCTCTCACTGCCGATGACAGGTATAACGCGCCGCTCGGCCTTGCGATACTTTCCAGACATAAACCTTCTCCAAAAACAGCAACGCGGCGAACGGCTCGCAACGAGCTGCAATTTAAAGGAAAAAAGCTCTGACAAAATAACAATAAATTCAAAAGAGCTTCAAAGGGGCCTCTGGTGTTCTCACTCCTGTGCATGAAACAAAGCACCGGTTGGGTGTACAAAACACTCAATCTCTCACCCTCAGCTGAAACGTACAGCGTAGCCCCGAGAGAGCCGCAGCCTTTGAATGTGATTTACTCTGAAGAGGCTTTAACGGTGTCCAGGAGACTCTTTCCCAAACAGTTGCTCTCCCTTTTATCCCTTTGCTTGCTCTCTACTTGACGGTTCCCAGCCAATGCTAATATGATCTGATGTGTTTTCCCCAGAGCCCCACGCCCACCTGCCCTCTGGAGGGGCCTAATTTTGGAGACCTTTTTGTCTTCCGTCATGTGTAACATCAGGATGTGTCGGAGAGGGAGCAGGGCCCTCTGCATCCTCACTTCCTGATGATGCTGTGATGCTCTACACGGGTCTGAAGAGCTCCAGGATGCACACCAGTGGGAGTGTAATATCCTGCCTACTGATTCTGTCAAGAGGAAAAGCTATGATATGTCTGAGCGCCCAAAGAGAAAGGGCCAGGTGTCCCCCAGGACCCCCCATCCAGCACTGATCCTGAGAGAGCCACCGGCCCTGGCGCTGGAGCCGGATCACTCATCTGCGGAGCCGTGTGGGGGTGAGGCCCTGCTGGCTACTGCCGGAAAACAACTGATTCGGCATTTCACACTAACAACATACCAGTCCGACAAGAGCAGCTAGAGTCAGTGGCAGTCGAATCGAATCTGAAGTCATGGGAACCGTTTCAGGCCGGGTTATTTTCCTGAAGGGGAACCTGGTGTGATGGAATCAGGGACAGGGCATAACGTGTTGCACTTCTGAGGTTAGAAATCCTGGTATTTGTTGACAGGAGCTCTATCTCCTTCCCTCATCTTCCCCTTGTTGAAGTCATATTGAGGAAGGACAGAAGCTCTGCGAGAGTTTAAAAACACAGCTCGGAGGACAGCGTCATTCATCGCTGCATCTCAGATGCTGAGAGAGGAAGCAGCGCTTGTTGCTCCGCAGCTGAGTCAACTACTTAAGTCTGCGTTATACAGCTACGGACACGATTTCTGAAAGAAGAAAACCTCAAAATGTGGTAATCATAGAGACAGGCAAACAGAGCAATATTCAACTGCCAGACTTCCTTTTGTTTGAAGTCTTGAGAAAGTGAGCAACAGCATCGTCTTCCACCGGCGATAAAATCTGCCGGACGGAGCTCGCACGAGGCGCTTCCAGACAACCAAGAACTTTCCAGGCGGCCTTGTCTTTCCTTGAAATCTCTCACTGTCCTCTCAGAGCAGCTGTGTTAAACCTGTACGCAATGAGATAAGCCGCGGGTCGATTTCCTGTGCTGCCTATAAATACGGCCTAATCGCTCCGCTCCGCAGCGGAGCTGCAGGGACAGATGTTGCGTTTGCATCCCTATGGCACGCCGGAGCACATATTGATGGTTCACAGACTGTTTACACAGTTTTCGCTCATCTGTGCTATGACCATTCTCAATTAGATCCATTTGCCAGCCAGAGCCTGTGGTTTACATTGCGGAGCCCCTGCGGCATGTGGAGCCCATGACTCTTTACCCTCTGCTTCTTTCGTGACTGCACACAAGCAAATAAATAACAAGTGAAGATGTATGTCCACAAGCGATCCATAGAGGATCGGGCCGAGGGGGCACACGATCCAAACACACTCTGATTATTGTATATGTGGACTCATTTAAACAAGTGACACAGAAAGTCAAAGTTATGCTTTGATCTGGTAACTAAGTGGAAAACAGAGCCGCTCAGATCGTTCCGACCACATTACCTGGATTTTCCACCTTGCTAACAACAGTCCAGGAACGGAGATCTGAACCACCAAGGCCTTGTTGTAATGCATTCTTATTTATTTGCTTTAATAGCACAAAAAAAATGCAACATAATTCCTGACAGTAGCTCATGGAAGCATTTTTTTTGGGGGGGGGGAGGGGTGGGCACAGCTAAAACAGCTGTGCTAAAACAACCTGACGCTGACTGTGCTGCCGACTCGATCGGAATTTCAATGTGGGATCTACTTCAACTTCATCTTCCTCATCCTAAAGAAGCATCCAGAGCAGCCAGCTGAGAATTTAACTGGTGAATAATTCACGCAACGAAAACAGGATCTCTTTAAACTGAGATTAAGAGATCAAAGAGCTCGGTGCTCAGACGGATGCCAAAACATCCCGACATCCAGGGGACACTAAAGCGTTCAGTCCTGTGATCTTACACTTTTGAAGTATAAAAGCTATATTTCAAATTCCAGCGCTAATTTCTAAATATATCTACGACGACAATCCTTTGGAGTGGAAATACTTGTGGATGCAGTCATGGAAAAATCCATTTTGTTCCCTGGACAGCTTGCGTGGCTGATGCGATACATTCAGATCTTACACACTTCACCTTTGACCTTTATAACCTTTGAAATATTTGGCTCTGCAGCAACACAACTCACCACTTGTAGACCTGCACCGTCTCTCTGCCATACTGGAGCTAACCAAACTGTCAGTGTGCATTCACCATTACACAATGAAATCCTGAGTGAAACCTTTCATGACTTCGTCATTCTGGATCTCAGCTGTTTAACCTGAAAAGCTTTTATGCTCCTAAAAGGCATTTATACCTGCGCCTCGGTGATGCCTTTAATTGCCAGCTGAACAATAAAATCCCAGGCTGAGAGAATGTTGTCAGGTTTAATGAGAGCCTCTGTGAAAGACGTCCGCTGTGTCGGCACCACCAAAGGCTGCTCCCTGAATTCACCTCCGCCGGACCAGAGTGGTCCTGCGGGGATTTGACGGGCCGCGGGAGCACGCATCGTCTCTCCCTCTGCGGCGGGGGTTGGGGGGGCTTCGATGGTATCGCTAGCACCGGCAGCGCGTGCCAGGTTATAACGCGGCAACAGGCTGAACGACAGATACAACATGAAAGCCTATAAACACGTCATTTTTACACGTCGTTTCAGGTTCAAATCAGGCGTGTTCTTCAGATTTTGGTCATCTGCAAACATCTGCAGCCCGAGTTCACATGGACGTCGACTTGCAGCACAAAGGGAAGCCACGAAACAAAACTCAATGACAACTGTGAAGCCCTGGCCCATATTTAACTGGGCTACATGGTTCACAGTTTCACATGGAGTCCTCCGCCTCCAAAGCCCACTCCAGTTACTTTGATTCTTTATTCACCCCCGACCCCCACTACACCATCCTCAAATCCAGCTGATGGAGACTCCTTTGTCCGCGAGCACCCAGGCAACAACTTCAAAGGGTGTAACGCTGGGTGTAAATGCGGAGTGGCTAAAAACAAAACAAAACTGAAAAATAGAGAAGTCCCTGAGGGGACGGGAGACATTCACAGCAGCACCCTGAAGAGGGAGAAAAAGGAGAAGCGCTACTGTGTGCCATGAAAGAAAGAAAGAAAGACAGGAAGAAAGAGAGAATTAACATAGCTTATCTTAGCATTTGCTTGTTAAGTACCCAAAAGAAGTGTAAGTTGGGTCACTTTTGATTTAATTACGACAATAAACACATGAGAAGACAACAAGGGCCTTTCTCCGAAACCATAATGACATTTTCTTTGTGTCGGATCGTCAAAGCCCATTAGGACCCAGTGAAAAGCCCTCCATTGATGTTCATGACCACTTCCTCATTCAGTGATAGCTGAATTGGGGGCTTGATGGATTGTTGTGTCTTGCTTTTGGACTGAATGCATCGCTTTGATCTCGCTTGATGCCCTTGAAGCTTAAACAACGGTTGATATGTTAACAACCGTTCTGCTTATTCTAGTTCTATCCTCCACCTACTGCTCTGCCTGTCGGAGCTCCGTGGGGAAGGGGACAGTGGGAAGGACTGCCTAAGAAGAGATAAAAAGCCTTTCAACTCTGCCCCCATAAGAACTCGTGTGGCTGAATGCCTTCTGTCGTACCATCAGGCTACTCCCCAGTCACACACGGCACTTTATTAGTCTGGCTGACAGTGCCGGTCCGACCAAAACCAGACATTAAGTGAGGATAAAGGCCGCACACAATTGCATTAAGTCAAATTTCTGTAGCCTGCACTAACACAGCTAGATAATGCTGTCAATAAAAGATGCCAAAGTTGAACAACATGAATGGGAAAGATCAAAAGAAGCCTGCATCAAAGGACCACGGAAAAAAATGGTGAGGCCTGCAATTTGGACCGAAAAGGAGGAGATAATGCAGGATTGAGTCACCTTTTACCACTTGTCATACTACCAACTTGCAGTTTTATTGACTGTTTGGTCTGCTTGGACTGGGAAAGGAAATGTTTGACAGAATTACCTAATCAAGCTTTAAACCAAGCTGACTCCAGAGCTTCAGGACGCCCTCTACTCAGCAAAAAAGGAGGAAATACAATTATATCAGTCTTTTATCTCATAATTAAAAGTCCTCATCCTCAAAGAGCGAAGCATCTCCGTCATAATGGTAGGCTTCCATCTGAGGTATTGGTTTAATACTTACTCTGTGTCCCATCAGATAGTGATGTGGACGAAGAGAGGAAGAGAGACATTAGGACTACAAAGAACACATGTGTCCCATCCAGGATTAGAGGTTCACTCTTCCCTCAGTAGCCTAATTGCCAGATTGGCCGGATCAAAATCGCTTCATTGAGATCAAGGCTGGTGTCTTCATCTCGTCTCACTATGCCATTGCACAATAACTCAACAAAGGCTGCGACAATCAGTGGCGGAGGAGAGTCCAGGAGTGGTGGAGAGGAGATGAATGTAATTCATGTTTAGAGAGCATGTTGTGTGATTAAGCGCTGACCACATCAAAAGCTGCGGCTTAAGAAAACCACCAGTTGGAAAAACAAGACGTGTCTTCTGTGCAGAGCACCGCAGACTGGATACGCCGTCATTCAGCAGGGAGACCGGCCCAAACCTCGGCTCGAACTCGTCCGCCTGGTTTTTTTTTTGTTTGTTTTTTTAGGGAAAAACGGGGGAATGAAGAGGCATCGGCTAATTCAAAGCAGCGAAACACAACAGCGTATAAAGACGGAAACATGCAGTGAATTAAAATAATTCTCTTCAATAGATTTAGTTCACAGCCCTCAGCTGTGTCCCCCTCCCCCACACACTCTGGCCTCCAAACACCCAGCCACCCTCCTCTCCCCTCCTCCCCCTCCCCCGTGAGCTCTCTGGATCCACTTCCCCCCACCTTCCATGTGCACACTCCCCCCACTGACTGTGACTGCTGGCCAGGTGAGGAGACAGCTGGAGAGACTCCACCAAGGCAAAGCTGCAGGCCCTGATGGTATCAGCCCTCAGGTTCTGAGGACCTGAGCCCGCCAGCTGTCTGCTATCCTATGCCACCTCTTCAACCTGAGCCTGACCCAGGAGAAGGTGTCCACACTGTGGAAGACCTCCTGTCTGGTTCCTGTGCCCAAGAAGTCATGTCCTTCCAACCCCCAATACCGACCAATAGCCTTCACATCTCATGTGATGAAGGTTCTGGAGAGGCTCATCTTGTCCCACCTCAGTCTGCTGGTGAAATCTTCTCTGGACCCTCTGCAGTTTGCTTCCCAACCCCGTTTGTGGGTGGAGGATGCGGTCATCTACCTGCTGCAGAGAGCTCACTCGCATCTGGATGGTGCTGGCTGCACAGGGAGAACCACCTTCTTTGATTTCTCCAGTGCATTCAGCACCATCCAGCCACTCTTATTGAGAGAGAAGCTGCAGACGATGATGGTTGACCCACCCACGGTCTCCTGAGTCACTGACTACCTGACAGACAGGCCACAGTTTGTCCGTGGTGGTGCTGCCCTGTCTGATGTGGTGGTGAGCGACATCGGAGAACCACAGCGGTCCGTGCTGTCTCCATTCCTTTTCACCCTGTACACCTCAGACTTTCAGTCCAGCTCTCGGCCCATCTGCAGAAGTTCTCTGATGACTCTGCAGTGGTTGGGTGTATCAGTGATGGACAGGAGGAGAAGTACAGAGCACTGGTGAGGGCCTTTGTGGAGTGGTCTGGGAGGAACCAGCTGTTGCTGAACATGGCCAAGACCAGGGAGATGGTGATTGACTTCAGGAAGAAGAGGACGGCCACACAGCCCCTGAACATCCTGGGAGAGGTCATGGAGGTGGTGGAGGACTAGAAGTAGCTGGGCATGCACATAGAAGCAAACTGAACTGGAAGACCAACACCGAGGCTGTATACAAGAATGGGATGAGCAGACTCGACTTCCTGAGGCAGCTGAGATCCTTCTGTCTGTGCAGCAAGATGTTGGATATGTTCTATCAGTCTGCTGTTGCCAGTGCACTGTTGTCTGCTGGGGAGGCAGCATGGGAGCCAGCAACACCAACAGGCTGAACAAACTGATCAGGAAGGCTGGCTCCATGATTGGCTGTAAGCTGGACACAATGGAAGCTGTGGTGGAGAGGAGGACGCTGAACCAACGTATCTATTCTGGATAACCCTGACCAGCCTCTCCATCCGCTCCTGCACAGACAGATACAGGAAATCTTTCCTGCCCATTGCAACAACGCTGTTCAACACCTCCGTCTGACTGAGACTCTCAGCTCTTCATGTTGTGATGTGCTCTGTTTAGTACTTTCAAGTTGCACATTTTTTCTGTATGCACATTTTTCATGTTGTACATTTTGCTGTAGTACTTTAATCTTGCTGCTGTAACAAAGTAATTCCCCATGTCTGGGATTAATAAAGTACTTCTATTCTATTTTATTCTATTTACACTCCAATTTGGAAGTTTACTTTTGACTGCGCTGGGCTATAAATGTCTGTGATGTGAGACACGTGACAAAGATGTTTTCACGTCATTTGTTTGACTAAAGTTCCTCACGTTCGGTCAGAGCCTCTTACGAAGCCTGTTGGTGGTTAACGATGAATGAACAGGATGGATTGCATCCCTTTTTTTCCCCACAGAGAAAGCTTCTCTGCACAGAAAAACAGCAATATTGTGGCCACATGTGTGAGCTTGTTTACTTGCGCTTGCCTTTTGACTGAAAGAATCTCATGATTTAAACCACAACACAACTGACTAAATTATTAGCATGTTACGCACATTTTTCTCCCCTTGATTGAAACAAGGGGAAAGTGTGCCTGTGTCGACCAACATCAATGGGCAGCAGGGCGGCATATTAACACACACACAGGCACACAGCCAGTGTCTCTCATCACTCTAGCACACACCACATAAAAATGGAATCATGGGAATCGCTTCTTTAAACATCAGTATTAAAGTTAAATGCCTCTTCTACAAGCGTATCAACATGCCAGACTAATTCTTGCAGTCAAAAATAGGATTTAGATAATGATGTGCTCAAAGAAAAAGTTTGACGGCAGAGAAAGAATGGTGGCAAATGAAGGGAGGGGGCTGATGGGCACAGAACAAAGGATGAGGCTACGAGAGAGAGAAGGTGCAAAGGCTAGGCCTAATGATGACAGACCCCCTGATTACTTTGTTGCGCAAATAAACAGCCCCTCTGCAGGCTCCCCCGAGTCCAGCTGCGGCGCAGAAGAGGAAGGCTTTCGTTTCAGAGGGGCCGAGGTCGACCAAGGCGAGTGATGGAGTGGGGGGCTCCGTTTCCTCACATCTCAACATCTCCATCAGCAAGTCAATGAACAGAGGAATGGGGGGGGGG